>CAUYPK010013761.1:0-31181 GCA_963574355.1 Loris lydekkerianus | reverse complement strand
TTTTCTTCGAATTATCCCAGAGCTCTCTGAGAGAGTGGTCTGTTTTTGCTCTCCATTTCTCTTCTTCTTTGCGGGTTTGGGAGCGTTGGAAAGCTTTGTCTTCAATGTCAGAAATCCTTTCTTCTGCTTGCTCCATTCTGTTACTAAGGGATTCTACTGTGTTTCTCAGATCTTTGAGGGATGCAACTTCTTGTCTCAATGTTTCAAAATCTTTGGTCATTTGGTCTTTGAATCCATTGAATTCTTTAGATAACTTTTGGAATTCTAATTTGATCTTATTTGCTATCCATATCCTGAATTTAATTTCTGACATCTCAGCTATTTGTTTGTGCATGAGCCTTCTGCTCTTTCTGCCCCATTGATCCTTGGGGGAGTTGATCTACTCTGATTGTTCACATTGCCAGAGTTTTTCTGTTAATTTCACCTCATGATTGCTTTTTACCATTGCCTGTGGCTGTCCTCAGAGTTGGGGAGGTGTCTCGCCAAGATTAGGCCAAGTGGGATCACTCTATTGTTGCTGGATCTTTGTAGGGAGTGACCCTGTGTAGTTCCTCTGGGGCTGCTCTAGCTAGGGAGTTCTGGTCGTGGAAGCAGCTCCAGTGTGTGACACACCCAGATCCAGCAACAGGGCTGGAGATGGTGCACAAGCCTGAGGCTCCAGCAGTCTCTAACCAGGAGAACGGCTCTGTGCAGATGCAGGGAGGACACGCAGCTACCAGAGTCCCTGGCAGATGAGCAGGCTAGTGTGAAGGCTGGGAGGACACAGGAGGGAGGATGCAGGGTTGCATGGCTCCTGCAGTTTCTTGTCAGGGAATGCAGAGGCCCGGTGCATGTGGGTTACCGGTCAGGGTCGCTGCACAGCTCTTATGAAGGTGTGGGTGGTGCCAAGCCCAGGAGTTTGAAGTTGCTATGAGCTGTGACTTCACAGCACTCTACCCAGGGCAACAGCCCAAGGCTCTAGTGTGCCAAAACTGCCTCACTCTGCCCCTAAGGATTAAGGCTGTAAGGCAGCTCAGACCCCACCTTTAGGCTGCTCAGTCACTAGGTTACTTTGTTCCACCTGATCCTTGCTCTGGGAGCCTGAGGGTGGAGTTTGCCGGGGCAGTTTTTTTTACAATGGCTTCCTATGCCCAGCTCAGTGGCTCAGTCTGGGGTCCCAGACAATGCCCAAAGTTCTCTGCCTGTCTGCTTAAGCTCTCCCCAAGGTAGCTCAACTGAGCGCCAAGTCCAAGAACACCAAAACAGTTCACAGAAAGGCCTTTCTGGTTTGCAGTCTCACTTCTGCTTGTACTCACAGTTGCCAGTGTGATTAGGTCGATCGAACACATGCAACCACTTGCCAGTTTTGCACTGTTTTTGTCCTCCTCCTGGGGTCCAGAAGTTCCTTGCTTGCTCCCTGTTTCCCTATGTTTTGTTCTTTTGCAGGTTTCTCTTAGGCATCGTCCTTCATTTCCACCTGCAGTTGGTTTCAGCAGGCACTGCTCCTTTTCAATTCAGCATACTTTGTCACCAATGGCTGCAGCAGCCCAGCGATCTTTCTTCGGCTTATTGCATCTTTTTGCATGAAGTTAGAAAAATGTTAATTTTCATCTTGCTTTCATTATTGACCCAGGGACCATTCAGCAGCAGCTTGTTTAATCTTCATTTATTCATATGGCTTTAAGAGCTCCTCTTGACGTTGTTTTATTCCATTGTGGTCTTAGGAGATTAATAATATGATTTTTATTTTTCTGAATGTGCTGAGATTTGTTTTGTGATATAACACATGACACATGACCTATCTTGGAAAATATCCCATGTGCTGATGAGAAGAATGTATGTTCTGAAGTTTGGGGGTGGAATGTTTTGTAAATATATCTTAGGTAAATTGATTCTAGAGTCCCATTTAAGTTTAATATTTCATTGCTGATTTTCAGCCTCAATAATACATGTAGTTCTGTCAGCAGAGTGTGGAGATCTTCCCCTGTTATGATGTTGCTGTTTATTTCCTTGCTTAGATCTAGTAGAATTTTTTTTATGAATCTGGGTGCTCCTGTGATAGGTGTATATATATATATTAAGGATTATTATAACTTCTCATTGAATTGCTCCTTTTATGTGTATATAGTGATTTCTCTTTGTCCTCTTTTTTTAATCATTGATGATTTAACATTAATTTTATCTAATGTCAGAATAGCTACTCCTGCTTGCTCTGAGTTTCCAGTGGCCTGGAAAATTTTTTTCTCAACCCTTTGCTTTGACTTCATGAAAATCTTTATGATTTAAATGACTGTCTTGGAGATAGTATGTATTTGTTTGTGCTTTTGTTTTTCTATTCATCCAATATATATTTTTTATGTGGGACCTTAAGTCTGTTAACAGTCGATGTTAGTATTGATATTAATATGTGACATACTTTTCTGTTTTTCATGTTGATCATTACCTGGTTCCTTTGTTTTTACTCTTCACTGTTTTATGAGAGTGATGTGTTTTAACTTTTGGTGTTTGTAATCTGGTGAGTCTTGATGGTTCTTTTCCATTTATAGAGCACATTTAGATGTATCTCACAGGACACATCTACTGGTGACAAATTCCCTTAGTGTTTCCTTTTCTGGTAAAGCCTTGATTTCTTCTTCATTTAGGAAACCTAGCTTTGCAGGATACAGAGTTCTTGACTGGCAGATATTTTGTTAAGAAGACTAAAAAATGGGGCCCAAATCCCTGCTGGCTCATGAGACTTCTATATAGAAGTCTGCCATTAGTCTGATGGATTTTTATTTGTAAGTTACTTGATGCTTTCATAATGTAGCTTGTATGATTTTCTCCTTTATTTTAACTTTGGCCAGAATGATGACTTATGCTTTGGTGGTGTTCTATTTGCCATGAATCTTTCAAGTGTCTGATGCCCTTCTTATATCTGGGTTCCCAAGTCTTCAGTAATGTCAGGGAAGTTTTCTTCCATTATGCCCTCAAATAGAGTTTTGTTTGTTGGTTTGTTTGTTTTCATTTTTCTACATTTCCCTTTGGGATAGCTATTATTCTTATATTCTTGCACTTTACATAGCTCCTTATGTCTTACAAAGATCGTTCATTCTTTTTGGTTATCTTTTCTTCATGTTTGACTGATTAGATCAATTCAATCACCTATCTATTAAGTGAATTTTTAATTCATGTTCTGATTATTTTTTGTTTGTGTAGTTTTCAACTTTCTCATCTATTGCACTGATGTTATTTGCCATCTATATTCTGAATTTCGTCTCTTACATTTCAACAGTTCACTTTTGGTTAAAAATACATTGCTAGAGAGCTATTGGGATATTTTGGTGAGTTGAGACAGCCTGTTTATGTTGAAAAAATTTTTATGCAGGCCCTTCTCATCTGGAGCTTCTTTCAACTCAAAAGAATAACCTATATGTATACATAATTTACTTTTTCATGATTCCTGTGAAGGAGGTCTCTGAATGGTATGCTTGTGTTCTACTCCAAAAGATTGACCTGCCAAGAGAGGGATAAGATAAGACTTAGCCTTAACACTGCTATTTTGTGTCTCATCATTTTCCTGTGGTAGTCAGCTAGCCATGATGGCAGGACTGGCCTGCAGTGACAGGGATCTGCAGCGGGGCAGTCCACCCAGATCTGGCAGCAGTGGCTAAATTAGTGTACACCTGACCAGTTTCATCAGTGTCTGAACTTCTTAGGAGTTGGCAGTGACAGCTACCCTGCCCAAACAAGAGACAGGAGGCACTGAGACCTATGGTTGCATATTCCTGCCTGTGGATCCTGTGGGAATTTTCCTGGGCAAGGCTACCCAGTCTATGGCAGTAAGGGCTGGGTTCATGGGAGCTTAATCTACCCAGATCCTCAGATAATGTAAGGGCATGTAGGTCCTTCCCAAGGGGTATATGGCAGTGACTATCCAGTCCACATCCTCCCAGTCCAGTGAGATGAGGAGGAGGCAGAACTTATGGGTGATACCCAGGTAGACTCAGTGCTCAGGGACTGGGACCTCAAAATGGCACCAGCCACAATGCCCAGGATTCAAAAGCCAGCTGTACCTTTTCTAGGAGAAATGGAAGGGGCTCACCCTCAGCTGAAATTTCAATGTTTGCAGGAAAAACATGGAATCCTGGGTTTCCTCCTGCCTATGTATCTTTCTCATATTCAGGCACCTTCCCCAAGTACTTCTGAACCTCCTAAATTGATTGATGTATTTCTCAGTCCTTCACCTTTGATGCCTCCTCTTGTCTGTCTGTTAAATCCCTATGTTCATTCCTAGACAGACAAACCTAGGTGAATATCCACCAGCCACTTTTGATCTCCACATGTATGGAATTTGCAGACTGCTTCTAGTCTGCAGTCTTGGTCCTTCTTTGGTTTAGATTATTTTTATAGGCTAAAAATAACAGGATAATTTAACTTTCTTCCCTCAACCCCATTTTATTTAATCTTTAGATAGTCATATGTATTCTAGTACACCTAAGGTCATGATTAGAAAAGATTTTCTCAGTTCAAAATTATATAAATATGCATATATATATATATGTAAAATGGCTCCAAATTACTTTTTTTCCAAATGGTTAGCAGACTATTTTAATGTTAACAATGTAAATTACTAAAACTTTATTTTCTCAATATTAATTGAATACTATTTGTAAATATAATGAATATTCTTAGAATTTTCTTGGAATTCTGTAACACCTGTTTTTACTAGTAGTGGAAGCAACCCAAATGTCCATCAACAGATAAATAGATTTAAGTTATATTTAAATAATTTAAGTGTGGTGTATTCATACAAGGAATGTTATTCACCCATTACAAAGGAATGAAGAAGGATAGATGAAGGAAACTTGAAGACATTATGCTGAGTGGAAAAAGTTAGACAAAAAAGGTTACATATTCTATGATTTCATTTATATAAAATGTACAAAAGTCAGTAGTCTGTTGAGACAGAAAAACAGATCAGTTGTTTCTAGGGCTATTTAAATATGTCTGAAAGATGCGGATTTTATATTCAGGTAAAAAGAAAGTATTTTGTCACTAGATAAAAGTTGTAGTTTCACAACATTGTTAATGTACTAAATATCACTGTTTTATATACTTAAATTCAGTAATTTTATGATATATGACTTTTACCCTCATTAAAAATAAATTACTATCAGGATATTCACAAACATACATTCCCTCCATATACAGTTGAGCCATCACTTCATTGTTCATATTTACAAAGAAATAATTTTGACAAATTAAAAAATGATTCTATTTTTACTAAATTCCTAAATAATGTGGTAACAATAATGTTTCCTACAATATTGTTTTTATTGACATAATCTCTTCTGTTTCTCCATGGTTTTTTTTTTAATATCTTCAGATAGATTTTGCATATTGATTTATATATGTATTACTGGGTACTGTTTTGATATTGAATTTCTACTTATTAATGATTATTCTTGTGCAGTTCACTTCCATCTTGTTAGGGTAGTGCTGCATGTACCATGCTTTGCATGGCACATTCTCAGAGCCACAGAACAGATGGTTTGGCTTTAAATAAAAGTAGCACTAGCAGGATCTCACGCCATTGTAGAGGCTCTTGGAAGGAGCCCAATACAAATCAACACTTAAGCACACGTGATATATACATACAATATATATACAAATTTGCAGAGAGAGAGAATTTTCAGATGACCATAATTTTATCTTCCCTTGTTTTTGAGCCAAGCTTTCGTGCCCTTTTAATAATGTAAATAATTGTGAAATTAAATAATGCTTACCAAAAATTTAAATCTCCATGAAGACGAACTCAACACATCATATGAAATATGCAAGGTTTGGGGCAGGCACAGTGGCTCACATCTGTAATTTTAGCACTTTAGAAGGCCATGATGGGAGGATTGTTTGAGGCCAGGAGTTGCAATCCAACCTGGGCAAGTGAAACCTCATCGAAAGAAAGAAAGGAAGGAAGGAAGGAAGGAAGGAAGGAAGGAAGCAAGGAAGGGGAAGCAAAGGGAAGGGAAGGAAAGGAAGAAAGGAAGGAAGGAAAAGAAGGAAGGAAAGAAAGGAAGGAAGGAAAGGAAGGAAGGAAAGGAAGGAAGGAAGGAAGGAAGGAAGGAAGGAAGGAAGGAAGGAAGGAAAGAAAAAGAAAGAAAGAAAGAAAGAAAGAAAGAAAGAAAGAAAGAAAGAAAGAAAGAAAGAAAGGCATTATCTGTTTACTCTGCAGAGAAAGAAAGAAGGAAAAAATCTAGGAGTGATGATGCACACATGATGATCTAGGAAAAAATCTAGGAGTGATGATACAGCTGTAGTCATAGCTACTTGGGAGAGTGAGCTAGAAGGATTGCTTGAGCCCAGGAGTTGGAGGTTGCAGTGAGCTATGATTGCACCACTGCATTCCAGAGCCTGGGTGACAGAGCAATACCCTATCTCAAAAACAAACAGAAAAAAACAAGGTTTATTAGGGTATCCAGAGTGAACCTCTCAGAAAGTGTTATAAGGAGAAGTTCCGACAGATGAGGAGAGGGGGGAAAATAAACCCAACAAAATAAGACAGACACTTGACTAGATCAAAACAAACTCTAACTTAAGGACACATAGATAACGGGAAGCCAGGTACTCAAAAAAGTCTATGTCTTGTATCCTCCTCTTTGGCAAAGATTGAATTATTCATTTTATGCAAACAAATATCTCTCTTTTCTGTCAAAATACAACATTAAGACTTGGCTTTTATCCATGTTGGTATATGCTCCAATGGAAAAGCAGACACAAAGAGGAAAAGTGAGCCAGTGATGATTCTGTTGTACTCTATGAGCCCCTAGTCTACACCGCTAGGGTCTTCGAAATCTTTAAAAATCATAGCAGTCACACAAGGTGCCCTAAATTAATATACCTTAATTGATTATGTGCAGTAAATCAACAGTGTTTGAGTCAGATCTCTTTGGTTGCCATATTAAACATGTTTAAGGGATTCATTCTCTCTGAAATTTTAATGAAAAGAAAGAAATGACTCCCACTTGGCAAATAATTAAGCAGCAGTTAGATTCTCATGAAAGGTTATTACCTACTTTAGATCACTCTGTGCTGCAAGGCATGACAAACCAAGCCACACAACATAATTGCTACGTTTCTCCAAAGGCTACATCATAAACCATTGTCAGCAGGAATTCCCAAGAGAAGTAGCCTCCCGTGGGGCTCTGCAGCTCCTTACCCCCAAACAGCACAAAAATCGGGCATATCCAGAAACAAACATAACCATTCCATTCTTTTCTGGTGCTTCATGTGCCAGCTGACCAAAGACTAGCCCTTTCTTGTTCATTAAAATGAAATACGTGAAGTCGCTCACTACTCTAATGCTGTATGAAAATGTAAATTGGTTTTTCATATGAAAAGGATAAGTGTTTTGCTGCATGTGCTATACAATGTTGCATACCTTAAGCAGTTTCTATAAAAACTTATCAGTTTGCTATTTTGATAAAGAGACTAGGACCCTATTCCCTTGTTAGCAAGCAGTGTGTAACCAATTTCAACATGAATTTCCATGACCAGCTTTGACAGTGAGAAAACTCATGTCACAGGTGAGGCTCTGTTCAGCTCAACCGCTTCATGTATCAGATGAACTAACAAATTTAGTGACTTGCTCAAGGGAAATCAGCTAATAACAAGCTTTTCCCATGTTTGCAGGCAGTGTGCTAAGTGATTTCCATGCATTTCCTCATTTCATCCTCCAAAGTATAATGTTGTTACTATTAACATTCCAATTTTAAAGATGATACAAACTTCAAAATATGGCATAAACTTTCTACAAACACTCAGTTTATAAATGACAGGGACCAAATTTCAAAGCAAGGCTTATCTGAATCCAGGCCAGGTGCAGTAAGCATGTCCTTAATATAGCTCTTGTTAATGGCAGAGTCCAAACTAGAACTAAATGTGATCTTAAACATTTTACCCAGTGTCCTGTGGATTTGGATGCATTTCATGTCATGAAATATTCCATCATGTCTTGATTTTTTTGTGCTGTTTCATAGAGAAGTGCTGGCGGTGGTTAATCCCAAATGATGAATAATCTAAAAATAGCCTTGAAATGCACTTCATATATGACATTGAGCACTAGTGCATGTTATATCCCAACAAATTATTTCAAAGAGAATTTATTCCTGAAGAAAGGAGTATTTGAGGTTTTTGCAGTGGTCAGCAAACACTTTTCTGTTAAAGGATCAAGTAGTAAATATTGTAAACCTCGGGAGCCATGTGCTCTCTGTTGCAACTACTCGATTCTCCCTTTGTAGGTGTGGGCCGACATGGATATCACCAGTGATAACAGTTACTAAAGGAATGAGTGTGTCTATGAGCCAAAAATATTTGTAGACACTAAGACTTGTGTTTCATAAAATTTTCCAATATCACAAAACAGGATTCTTCTTTGGATTTGTATTTTGTTCTTTCTTTCTTTTTTTTTTTTTTTTTAATAATATTCTTTTGAAATATCAAAGTAATGGGCTGTTCTGGTTAATTATACTTTAAGAGTTAGCTCAACACAGTAAATATTTTCTGGGCAGTTATGAATCTTATAGAGCATGATGCTTATGAATGTCACTTGTCATTGGCCATTAGCTGAACTTGACTGTATTAATAGTGCCTCTATGTGACTCTGATATTCTTTTTTAAAAAATAAATCCTAATATTTTCTTATTTTTATTTTCATGTTTCTCCTAAAAACACAACACAGAAGAGGGAGAAACTAATAAGTTATTAAATGTTTTAAATCATTTAGATTTTGGTTGAGCTTTTTAAAATTTATTAATTTTTCAGGTTCATTGAGGGCACCAAGAATTAGGTCACACTGATTGCATGTGTTAGATAAAGTCCATTATAATTGTGTCCCACCCCCTGAGTTAGGTGTGCCATACACCATAACCCCCCATTCTCTTCCCTCCTCTCTCCTTCATTTCCCTGCCCCCCACCTTGAATTGAATTGAGTTTTTCTCTTATATGGGTATGTATTAGATCATCTAGTGGCTTCGTATTAGAATTGAGTACATTGAAGTCTTGCTTCTCTATTCTTGTGATACTTTCCTAAGAAGAATGTATTCTAACTGTATTCAGATTAATACAAAAGATGTACGGTCTCCATCTTTTTAATGGCTGAATAGTATTCCATGGTATACATATACCACAGCTTGTTAATCTGTTTCTGGGTTGGTGGGCATTTAGGCTGTTTCTACATTTTGGTGATTAGAAATTGAGCTGTGATAAACAATGTAGTGTAAATGTCATTTTGATAAAAGGATTTTTTTCTTCTGGGTAGATGCCTAGTAATAGGATTGCACAATCCAATGGGAGGTCTAGTTTGAGGATCTCCATACTTCTTTATCACAAATTATCTTCTATTGGTTTTAATCTAGTAAAAGAAGGGCAGAATCACTTGTCAGATTATTGCCCAGGATTAGTTAAAGCTAAATTACTCTTTCCCCCCTAATTTTTTTTTTTTTTTTTTTTTGTTGTTGTTGTTGTTGTTGTTATTGTTGTTGTTCTCTGCTTCACTTAACTGCCTTTTCCTCCTTATTTTGCTCTCAGGGCATTCATGTTTCTGGTTCCCAACTTTCAACAAAGATAACTGTGTTAGTTATGGTCCTTTAGTCTAGTTGCTTTGGGGATCAGAAAAGCAAAAGTAATGAAGACGATAACATTTGGTATCTTTGGTAAAGAATTGATAAACAGAATATGTGATTATGTGATAAATTGGACAAGAGGCAAGACTCCAGATCATCCAACTCTACCTTCCTTATTGATATAATAGAGTCTATAGGTATAATGTGGGCATAGGTTATTCACTCAGATATACCTCCCATGTACCAACAACTAGGCCAGGAATTGAAAATACTGTATCAAGAAAACTCAAAATGCCATTTGATCTCACATGGCTTAAAGATAACTTGGACTGGAAACATTTGATCAAATAACCACTTAAATTATGACTAAGGTAAAATGTATAAAGGTAAAGTAAATAGTATTGTAAGACTATGTAACAGAATACTAATATCCTACAATATAATCTGAGTGCCCATGGCAGTCTTCCCTGTGGAAGTAGTGTTGGATCTGAGATCTGCAGGAATGCCCAGGGATAGGACCAACAAAGAAGGCAGGAAATTATGTCAGCAAGACAATGAGCATGTGAAGTCAGGTTGGAGGAACTGAAAGCAACCAGAAGAGATTAAGTGTGGACACTAAAAGGCGAGCACCGCGGGGTAGGTTTAAAGAGCTACATAGAGACTGAGCCATGCAGGCTTTTAGGTTCTATCAGTACTTATGCATGTGGGGGGAAATCCAGCTCTGGCCACTGGTGAGCTGTATGAGAGCATAATGATTAACATTATATGTAAAGCCAGTTGGGCCACCAGGTGCCCAGACCTTTGGTTACACGTTATTCTGGGTTTATCACTGAGAGTGTTTATGGATGAGATTAACATTAGAATTGGAAGACTGAGTAAAACAGATAGCCCTGTCTAGTGTTGGTGACCCTTACCCAATCAACTGAAGACCATAGTAGAACAGAAAATCTAGCTAAGAATAAACCTTGCCAGCTTGACTATATTGGCTGGAACACCAGTCCTTTGGACTGGAACTTATATCACTATTTCTCCTGATTCACAGGCCTTCAGACTCAGATTGGAACTATATCACTAGATAACTGGGTCTCCAGTTTGCTCACAAAAGATGGGGACTTCTCAGCCCTCCTTATCAGTGTGAGCCAATTCCTTATTGAGCAAAGGAAGGAGCTAATATGGGGAATCTAATTAGCAGTTCATTATAGAATTTCAGATAACAAGAAGAAGGTTGCTTGGACTTAGGCTTTTTTAGCTGATAAGGAAGATAATGGGAATCGTCAGTATACAGAAACTAAAATTTGAACATAAATACATGATGAATTGGATGGATAGGCAGTGGGGTAAAGAAGAGCCTGGCATTAAGGATCATTTCCAGCTTTACGATTTACCAGAAAGGAGAGATGACATTATACTGACCAAGATGGTGAATATAGACAGATGTGGGCTGAGTTTTCTGTTGGACAGAAAATACATGGACTGTGCAGTCATTCTGGATGGGGTTGAATGGAGTGTCTTTGAAATATAAAAATGACTATTCAAAGGTTTCCAAATATCATCTAGGTAGGCAGTTGCACACATATGAGTTTGAACTTGATAATTAAGATCAGAGTATAGAGATATGTATCAAAGAATAATTGGCAAAAAGTTGTTAATTTATATGCCATAATGACATTGCCTACAGAGAGAATACAAGTCAATTAATAAAATGATATCAGGCTTCAAAGAACTCTGATATTTAATGATCTGCAAGAAGATTAGGTGCCTGGAAAAAGAGATAAAGAAATTGTAGCACAGCAAATCAGCAGCTTAATAAAGTAAATATTTCAAGAAGGGAGAGTACTCAGAAGCATTGTGCTGCTGCTGGGACGTGAAATAAGAAGACTGTGATATATATATATTATATATATTAACATATATAATATATAATATTACATTATAATATTATAATCGTATAATTATTGTATATATTGTATATTGTATATATTGTATAATAATTGTATATATTGTAATAGTATAATATTACATATTATAATATATAATATACATTATAATATCATAATATGTAGATATAATATTATATGTGGATAATATAATAATATCCACATTCTATGGATAGTAAAACATTCAACACAATGAATACATTGAATTGATATTGAACATTGAATTGATATTGAACATTGAATTGATACTGATTATAATATACAATATTGTAATATACAATATAATATACAATATATACAATAATTATACAATAATTATAATTATTATAATTGTATAATTATTGTATATATTGTATATTGTATATATTGTATAATAATTGTATATATTATAATATTATAATATTACATTATAATATTATAATATGTTGATATAATATTATATGTGGATAATATAATAATATCCACACTCTATGGATATTAAAACATTGAACACAATGAATACATTGAATTGATATTGAACATTGAAGTGATATTGAACATTGAATTGATATTGAACATGAATGCATTGAAGAAAGTAGTAAAAGAAAGAAGTAGAAGAAGTTAAAGGGTTTGCTTTGAGGTAGCTACAGTGAAAAATTGTTCTGGCTGCACAAAGGGCCCACATACAGGAAGGTGAGCAATGAGTATAAAGTAATAAAATGATATACACACAACTTTTGAGAAGTTTGGCCTTTGAGAGGAAGTAAGAGATAAGGCAGTAGAGAAAGGACATAGAGTGAAGAGAGGGAGTTGCTGATGAATTATAAATGATGCCTCGTATGGATTAATAAATTGTGGTATATGTACACCATGGAATATTATGCAGCCTTAAAGAAAGATGGAGACTTTACCTCTTTCATGTTTACATGGATGGAGTTGGAACATATCCTTCTTAGTAAAGTATCTCAAGAATGGAAGAATGTACTCAGCCTTACTATGGAACTAATTTAGGGCTTTCACATGAAAGCTATAACCCAGTTACAACCTAAGAATAGGGGAAAGGGGGAAAGGGAGAAAATGGAGGGGGAGGGGGGTGGAGGGAGGGGTATTGGTGGAATCACACCTACGGGGCATCTTACAAGGGTAAGGGTGAAACTCAGCAAATGTGAAATGTAAATGTCATGCCACAGTAACTAGGAAAATGCCAGGAAGGCTATGCTGACTACTGGGATGAAAATGTGTCAAATGGTCTACTAAGCTAATATATGATGCCCCATGATCATATCAATGTATGCAGCTATGATTTAATAATAACAATAAAAAAAAGAAACCCCCCCCAAAAAAAAACTTTTTTGACATATGGAGGTGGTGGTATAATTATTGCCTTGGCTCCATGAATACTCAAATTTTATTCATAATTTTTTCTGACATTGATACACTTTGTGTACATGGAATAAGGTACATAAAGTCATACACTCCATCCTAAGTTCATGATGTATTTTTGATGTGTTTTTATTTGGGTTTACTAATATTTTACTGAAGAATATTCTTATTGTTTTATGTGATCAGTACTTCCACTTTTTGTAGCTGTGTTTTAAAATCAGTTTTGTACTTGATTGTTCATTTTATATACTCCCACACACTGAAATAGTTGTATTTCAATAGTTTGTATAAAATTTGTATCACCTTATATCTAATTATTTTCTAGAGTACTCTTCTGGAAGTAGCTAGGGCTGCTGATTTTTGAAGGCCAACCATTCATGCCTGTAATCCTAGCAGTCTGGGAGGCTGAGGTGTGTGGATGATCTGAGCTCAAGAGTTTGAGTTCAGCCTAAGGAAGAGTGAGACCCCATCTCTAAAAATAGCTGGGTGTTGTGGAAGTTGCCTTAAGTGTCAGCTGCTCGGTAGGCTGAGGCAGGAGTATCACCTGAGCCCAAGAGTTTGAGATTGCTGTGAGCTATGACTCCACAGCACTATACTGAAGGTGACAAAGTGAGACTCTGTGTCAAGAAAAATATATTATTTATCCAAACTCAGTATGTGTTGTAGGTGATTGTCTCATTAGTCTTTTTGCTGCTCTTAGGGTAAATTAGGGTAAATTGTATTTCACTAGAAAAGTATCTATTGCATCTGTGTTCAAATGTATTTGAATAGAATTCTGCAACCTTTGCACAAGGAAACATGAAATTTTCTTTGTACTGAAGACTATGTCACCTGTGGTCATTTTCAATTTCATGGATTTTTCTTTTTCCTTTTTTAAATAATTTTTCCAGTGACTTTTCATGTTTTTGATATCCACCTGAGTAAACTTGCCATTATTTTTATATATAAATTTCACTGTAGCTTTTTTTTTTTTTTTCCAAAATTCATGTTAATAAAAGAGGGGTGTATAAAATTAGGTTACACTGTTTGTGCTTATTAGGTAAAGTTTTTTAGGTAATTGAGCCCTTTACCTAGGAGGTGTGCCATATACCCTTACATTCAGCCATGAAGAAAGATGGAGACTTTACATTATTTGTATTTATCTGGAAGGATCTGGAGAACATCCTCCTAAGTAACAAACATTTCACTGTAGTTTTATCTTCTAACTCATTTATTTCTACTTCCACTTCTAACTAGATTGCTTGTTTGTTTGCCTGAATACTTTTAAATTATGTCATGGCTTTCTTAATTTAATATTTAATTCATTTATTTTTATTTTTGTCAGTATATTTGATGCCTAAAATATATTATGATCAGTCACGTCTATTCTTATATATGTTCTGTTTTTATTATAATTATTGTCATATAATTTTGCATTTGGGCACAAAATTTAACAGCCTGAGTATTAATATCACTTTTAATAATTTTCCTTCTGTCATTTTTGCTCCACAAAATTATGCATTTGCTGCATTACTGGGTATATATATATTAATAACTGACATATTTCTGGTGAACTTTAGGCATTAGTATTATCAGTGTACTTTTCTGTTTTTTAATTCATTTTATTCTCTTAAATAATATTCTCTATTTTGCTCTCTTATATATCAAAATTATGAACCTCAAATTGTATTTCTTTGTAATACTCTGGTATATGTTTGATATTTTGAGATTTTTAACATAACTGAAACATTTGTATTAGGTATGTCACTTGAAAATAAATAGTTTTGGATTTTAGTTTAAAAGGCAATAAGTGGAGGAGGGGCAAGATGGTAGACTGGAGCCAGCCTTTGACAGAAGCTCCTGTCCAGAGGAAATGATAATGTTCAGAAATTACCCAATTAAGCTGAAGACTAGGAGCCAAGCAGAGAGACAAGTGTGATAACTGCACATCACCTCTACTGAGGCCAGCTGTGACCCCAAGGAAACTTCAGGCTTTCTACAGGCGAGCAGTGAACTGAGGACATCTTGTCTCATCCCACAGGTGAGAGCTATAGGAAGTGGGGACTACTTCCCCACAACCCTGTTGTGACCCTGAGCACTTTCTTGCCAGGCAGGAAAATTGAACTAATATTTTCCCTGCAATTCTGAACTTCCAGTCCACCTTTCCCCCCTTGTCTGATGATCCAGAAGCCTAACCCCTGAGGAGGCTCATGAGCAGCGCCCTTCACCCTGCTGGGCCATGTGCCCCATGCCCCACTCTGCCAGAGTCACAGGCTCTGCCCTCCAAGAGCTGTGGGCCCCTTCCTGCTAGAGCTCTGCACCCTGCCCCAGCCCTGCTGGAGCCTCCACACTGGATCCCACCCTGCCAGAATCATGGGTCAAGCACTCACCTTGCTGAAGTCACCAGTCACCCTGCACTACCATAACTGTGTGCAGCATCCCCCAACCTGCTGCTGGATCCATAATAAGTATTTGATGGCCTGTAAACTTTGCATACATATGTTTGCATACAGTTTGATATGTATTTTTTCACATTTGAAAATCTTGGGTATTATTAACTGGGTTTTATACAAAATATTGAGTAGTGGAAATTGTATAATTATAATTATGTAATTAAAACTATTAAAAAAAATAATGAGAAACAAAACCAACCAGTGAGATAATCTGAGATGTAGACATTTTCTTGACTTTGAGCAGCTCACTTCTGGTAGAACCAAATGTCTGATTTTTAATTTTTTTCTTTTTTTCTTTTTAGACAGAGCCTCAAGCTGTCACCCTGGGTAGAGTGCTGTGGCATCGCAGCTCACAGAAACCTCCAACTCCTGGGCTCAAGAGATTCTCCTGCCTCCACCTCCCAAGCAGCTTGGACTATAGGTGCCTGCCACAATGCCTGGCTATTTTTTGGTTGCAGCCATCATTGTTTGGTGGGCCCAGGCTGGATTCGAATCTGGTAGCTTAGGTGTATGTGACTGGCACCTTAGCTGCTTAAACCACAGGCGCCGAACCAATATCTGATATTTTTACAAAGAATCCCTGAAAATTTGGATGAAGTAGTCAATGGACATTGCTTAAAAAATCCTGACACCAACAGCTGACATTTGACTACCATTAATTTCATGCCCACCATGCACAATTCTGGCACAATCTGGAGTGTCCCTATGAATATAATTATTTGAATGTGCACTGGAACTTTTCTCCCACCTAAGATTACAGATTGCTTTCCAACATGGAATCACAATTAAAATCCACACCATAATGTGTTGTTGGGAGGAATGGGAATTGTTATCCTTTTCTATAAATGAGGATGGTCAAAAGATACTCACTGACTTCCCAGTGAAAGAAACCTGATTTCTTCACTCTTGGCTTCAGGAATTTGTTTAGCAGACTACACAGTGCATTTGGGGTTTTTTGTATCAGCTCCTTATCTAGGGAACTGTCCATACCCCTGTCAGATGTTATACAATAGAACGGAGCAAGGGATTTTCTTAAAAAGCATATGGAATAGAGAGGGAAGTACAAGAATGGGAAAACACATGAAACGCAGGGGATAGGGTGATGATGTCTTGCCTATTCCATCTCATTTAACTGTCAGCCATTAATGAAGCTTTTCCTGTACTCCAGCTCCATCACACAACACCCTCCCCCACAAAGCAGTGACACTGAAACTCACACATAATGGAAATGTGGGCTTATTTTCGCTTGCTGTTTCATCTCCTATTACTGTTCCTGATAGTCTTACTATTACTTTATTGTCAGAGGTATCACATTGATATAATGAGGGAGGCAAATTTTGAATGACGTAGTTAAATTTCTTGAGGACTTCTAAATGTCACATGCCTGTAACTTGTTATTTTCGTATTTTTTCTCTTCAACTCTTCAAAGTCATGCTCTGAGATGGGCCTCATTACTTCTTTCCTACAAAGGAAAAGATAAGCACAGAGAGCAAATATATTCTCAAATCATTCTAGGGAGGAGTCAAATGGACACTGAAGCAAACTTTAAAGTTCTTCCCCTGGCCAATTCTGGGACAATTTCATGATCAAAATATGTAATGGTGGGAACACAGGGTAATGCTTTGGGGGAAAAAATCCAAAAGGACATCTGAGTAATACTGATATAAATAAAGACATAAAGACATAAAGACATAAAGAAAATTGATAATAAAGGAATGAAAGCTCTACTCTACTCTCAAATACCATGTAAGAATTCTAGAAGGAATAACAGCATTGGGTAAGCAACATGTGACAGCTATCTTAGTAATAAGTGATTTAGGTAAGAATCATGAATGGATGTTCGAGCTACACCAAATTCCACAGATGTCCTTGAGTCACCATGGTAGCAATTCTGGCCAATGAAATCTGGGAGAGAACAACCAATTTCCTGATTTTGTTTGTAATATGTGCTAAGAACTATTTTGAATAGCATTGACACAATGCACCAGTGCTTGGTGTCATGTATTCCTGGAAATAAGCATTCCTGGAAGGTTTAGCAATATAAATCTTCATATGTACATCCATACCCACACACATACATTTTATCTCTATCTCTATCTCTATCTCTATCTCTATCTCTATCTCTATCTCTATCTCTATCTCTATCTCTCTCCTCAAGACTGAAGAATATACTGAGGGGGATCGCTAGGGATTAAAGAAAAAAACTCCAACATTCAACAGATTCTATTCTAAATAGACACATAAAGTGGAAAGGTGTAGATTCTTATTGAGGTGATCTGTGGAATTGTCTCCAGAATATTGTTTTCTTTAGTTTTATTACATGGCCAGAGATATCTAAAAGGTGGTACAGAAACATAGACAACTCCATGTGAAGCATCATTACTTCTTCCATTCAAGAGTAGGTACCTGAGATTCAACATCAAAGATTCCTCAACAGTTAATGTTAAACATTTGCTTGCTTACAGCTCAGTAAAAATGGAAAATACATAAAAATTGTAATGTAAAATATTGACATTTATAATATTGTTAGATACTATAATTATGAATAGTCTGTTCACCTATTTGTAAGACCTGTATGTTAAACACCACCAAATGGTGCTGAGAGAATTTAAAGAAAACCTAGAGACACATCGTCTTTATGAGTTGGAAAGCTCAGTATTATTATGTCTATACTCCTCAAACTGGCCTACCAATTAGATGCAATCCCAATAAAACCTTAATAGATGTTTTTGTTAAGAAATTGACACAATTATTCTAAAATTCATGTGGAAATGCAAATGATCTAGAATATGAAAACAACTTGGAAAAGAACAAGGTTTGAGGATAAACACTGATTTGAAGACGCCTTACCAATCTACATTAATACAGACAGTATGATATTGGTATCAAGTTACAAAAATGGATGAAAAAAGGTAAAATAGACAATACAGAAAAAGACCCAAACCTATGGATGTATGCACAGTTGATTTTTGAGAAAGATGCAATGACAAGTCAATGGAAAAAGGGTCATCGTTACAAGAAATTGTGCTGGAACAAATGCATACCTATATTCACAATACAAACTGTGAGCCATATGTTATACCATATAGAAATGTTAACTGAAAATGGATCATAGGACTAAACAGAAAACCTTGACCAAAAAACACAGGAGAAAATCCTTGTGATGTTGAGGTAGGTTAAGATTTCATAGATGAGACACCAAAATCACAATTCATAAGTGAAGAAAACAATAAATTGGACTTTCTCAAAGATAAAAATTTCAGCTCTTCCAAATGCACAGTTGACTAATTTTCTCTCACTTGGAGAAAATGTTTGAGAATCATGTATCTCAAAAAGTTTATCAAACTCAGTGTGATAGGAAAAAACCCCCAATAAATAAAAGGTCAAAATATTTGAACAGATACTTCACTAAAGAAAATATACAAATGTCACATAAGCACATGAAAAGGTGATTAACATCACTGATCATGAGATAAATGCAAATGAAAGCTACAAGGATATATTGTTACCAAAATATAAAAGACTGACTATACTAAGCAATGCTCTGGAGGATGAAACTCTCATACACTGCTGGTGGCAATGAAAAGCACTACAACTACATGGAAAGAGTTTGGCAATTTCTTAAAGGTTAATGTTTCAAGTATCATGTCATCCAGCCATTGTACTCCTAAATATTTACACTTCAAAAAGAAAGCACATTCCCATGAAAAAACTTATTCATAACTGCTCATAGCAGCTTCATTTAGAAGGGCCCCAAACTGCAAACAAGGCAAATATCCATTAAAAAGTGGATGGATACTTCACTTCCTGGTGTAGCCATGTGACAGAATACAAATCAGCAACCAAAAAGGAATAAACTATTGATACAGGTTTTAAAAAAAAAAAGAGTAAATCTAAAAATAAGAAAAATTTTAAAAGCCAGATATAGTTAAAAAAAAAAAAAATACACCAAAACACCCATACAATTCCATTTCAATAAATTTCTTAAAAATAAAACCTAATACATGAAGACAGAAATGCTGTTTTTCAGGGCTCACAGGAATGGCAGGATAGGGGTCAGGGCACTGAAAAATTAAAAATGTCACATCTTGGTAACTAATAATGAATTTAGACAAATCACTTTATTCTAAGGTATGTGGCTGGGTATCATTTATAATAAACTACAAGGTACCTATATACTCGAGTATAAGCCGAGTTTTTCGGCACAAAATTTGTGCCAAGTTCAGGTTTTTTGGCACAAATTTTGTGCCGAAAAAACCCGGCTTATACTCGAGTATATACAGTAATTATTATTACTGTGAAAATATAAAATCCTTGTGTCCGACATTTTTAACTATCACTTCATAGATTCCCGGCTTCTAAAAATATTTCATTATAGAATGGATAAAAAAATGGTGACCTGGATCACTACCTATAACTCAGTGGCTAGGGTGCCAGCCACATACACCAGGGCTGGTGAATTCGAACCCAGCTCAGGACGGCTAAACAACAATAACAACAACTAAAGTTAAAAATAGCTGGGAGTTGTGGCAGGCGCCTGTAGTCCCAGCTACTTGGGAGGCTGAGACAAGAGAATCGCTTAAGCCCAAGAGTTTGATGTTGTGTGAGTTGTGACACCACGCCACTCTACAGAAGGCGACACAAAACAAAACAAACAAACAAAAAAAAAAAAAAACAGTGACCATTGAAGAGTATATATTACAATCTCAAAATAGTAGGAAGACCATCCAACCAGTCATACCTTTCGAGACTCATCTGACAGATACATTGGAATCTCTAACTCTTATTAAACCAAATCTTTTCCCAGTTCTTGTACCAGCAATCCTGTGGTGAACATTCTCTTCCCATTTTACAGAATAGGAGGCTGGGCTCAGACAGAGTCATTACCTGTCTCATCCTCCCAAGCCCACCTTTACCAGAAAAGTAGCTCCAGGACACCCTGGGGGAGACACCACCCTCACTGTGTCCAGGAGAGTTCCACATTTCTCCCTCCTGAGCCTGTGGGAGGCTGAGCCCCAATGCTGGAATGAGGAGACCTGGACTTGGGATCCGTCAGTCTCCCCACACTCCAGGACACCCACACCCATAGTTGAGTCCCATCCTGAATGCAGGAACCTGCTCTGCCTACAAATTATGTTAGTTTCTGTAAAAATGTTGTCACTGTCGCCATAATGGTGTCAGATTTCTAAGGCAACTGCTAGGAAGAAAACATAACAATCATCGTAACACTTCAAATGTCTAGAACAACTGTGATGGGCAGACTCCTTCTTCACACCTGAAAAATCTCCTGACATCTCTAAGAACTGATTAGGGAGACGGGAAGGTGAAACTGGGGTTATACACCCTGGGCTATGTGCCTTCCAAAATCTCCATGTTAAATCACCCTGCAGGGGCCTTGTTCTGCTCTCCCCTGGGGAAAGGTGGGGAATGTCTTAGGATAGGCCCACTGCTCCACTCTTCTTTCTGGGTCTCACCGCCTTCCCAAGTACTATTATGGACCTAGTTCTCAGTGCTTACATCTTTTTTTATTTTACATTTTTTATCATTTTTCTTAATAATTTATTTATTAAATCATAACTGTACATTAATGCATTTATGGGGTACAATATGCTGATTTTATATATAATTTGGAATGCTGACATCAGTACCTTCCTGCTCCTACTCTTAACTGTACAACATTTAGAAAATATGACAAAAGAAGAACATTACATCAACTTTATTCATTTATTATAAAGTGATAGTAGAGAATGTGGCTTAGATTTGTTGGTACATGAGCTTCCTATAAATGAGTCCCAGAATTGCACATTCTTCTCCATTCACCAGTGCTGTACAGGGACAGTCACAAATGCCAGGGACTTTGATGCATATCTAGCTGTTGTCTGCTGGAGGACTTTTGTATCTGTGTTTCCAAAGAAAGTGGTTTCTTGCCAAGGCCTATCCCTATATCAGGAGAGAGTTTCAGGACACCTGTGAGAAACACTTCAAAAATCCCCCTTGTCCTGACTGCATACCCATCAAGCAACCTGCTGAAAGTTTGGCTTACATACGGCACAGGAAGATTTTTGTAGAAGTGCAGGCTTATTTTACGGAAGGGTTTTTAATTAGGGTTCAAATTCTAAGGGTATGCTCAAATTTATTTATGAAAATTTTTCTTGGAAATTCTTTCAGGGTAGAACTGAGGAAATGTGCATAAATCAATACCTACACATAATCTCAGAATATATTCCAAATTATAAAAAAAATTCAACTAAGGCCTTGATGGGGTTCAAAATATGGGACTTTGTCATTGAGAAAAGAGGAGAATCAGGAAGGTCACTCTCACCTTCCCTATCCCAACTCCACTGAATGATTCAACAAACACAGAGAAGCACCCATTTTAAACAATATGTTCTCTGTGAGCATATTTTCTTTCTTGTTATCGTATTTCCAGAAGCTGTCTAGACACAGTTATGCTTTCAGGGTTATGAAGTTTAGGTTAAATTATTTTTCAGAAGCATAAACTAGGGAGTGTGCTGGGAAAGAATCTAATACTTCAACGGCCTGCTACTGGCCAGACACTGAGGTGGGTATTTTACACATTGTCTCTCTAACTCCTTGCAATAGTTCTCTAAGTTAGGTATCAGTCTTGCCTGTGAAAAGTCATTCCTTCTCCAGGCAAGCTCTCACAGGGGTTAAATGAAATTTCCAAGGGCCCATGCATGTTAAGAGGCAGTATGATTTTTCCAATTCAGGGTTGTCAGACTCCAAAAATGAGTGGAACTCTGAACCTATGCACATAAGAATAAGGAGTGACATTTGCCCTGCTCTGGAGCAGGTTATCTCAATCATGGCATTGTTGCCATATTGGGACAGAAAACTCTTTGTTGTGGGGTTGTCTTAGGCATTGTGTAATGTTTACCAGTACCCCTAGCCTCTTGTCTTGACATTCCAGTAGCACTCTATTTGTAAGTACCAGAAATGTAGTCAGGCATTTCCACATGCTCCTAGAGGTTGGGAGCACAATAGTGTTGCTTGAGAACCTTTGTTCTACATATTCAGGATAAGGTGAATAATTTTGATAAGATCTGGCAATAAGGACTGTCATCCTATAATTTCCTTCCTTCACTTCTGGGCCAGACTTTAGGGAGGGAGAATCAATAGGACATAAAACAATACCAAGGGCAAACAAAGCAGAGATAAACATTGTTTTCATTACACACACAGAAACATAAAGAAACATAATTAGACACCAACCTGGTTTTGTAATCACATGAGTAGAATTCTCCCACTCTAGTACACCAGTGCAAGTAGCCATGGGAAGTCTACCCTGAGCTCCACCCATTAAGAGAGCACAGATTGAATAGCTGCCATCACACAATGTAGATAACAGGGAGTATCAGAATCCTCTGAATGACCTGGGGCTGTGTAAATTGATTATATCACATCCATGGGATGGAATTCTGGAAGGAAGCAGAAGCAATTACAAGGAAAACAATAACAAGTGGTTTATTGACTATCATATATACAGTGAGTCACATTATGTGATGAGTATGATAAGCAGACACTTTCATACTGTATTTGGGGGAATATACATTAGTAATAATATTCTGAATATACTGTGTTAATATAAAATTTTATAGGTTACATGGTTTTGAAGGAAGATTCATTCAGTTATCAAGGAGAACTTCCCAAACATGCCAAGAGATTCTGAAATTTAGATAGCAGACAGTTACAGAAACCTAGCAAGGCTCAAGCCAAATGAAACATCTCCTAGGCACAGTATAATTAACTTCGCCAAAGTTAATATGAAGAAGAAAATTCTGCAAGTAGCAAGACGTATGAAAACCATAACCTACAAGGGGAACAATATTAGAATGACTGCAGATCTGTCTACTGAAAACTTTCAAGCTAAAGGAGAGTGGTCATCAACATTTCATCTCCTTAAGAAAATAACTATCAACCTAGGATCCTGTATCCAGCTAAACTGAGTTTCATTTATGATGGAGAAATTAAATACTTTAATGACATTCATATACTTAAGAAATTTTCCATAACTAAACCAGCTCTCCAGGATATTCTCAGACCTATCCTCCCTAAGACCAGCACAATCCTCTACCACAAAGGTAAACTCACTCAGAAACTTTTGATCAAAGTCCAACCTCCATAGTGGCGAAAGGATTAAAAATGTCCACTATACTTTCAAAAAACTCGATACCAAAAATACTACCAGGCTTATCAATACTATAAATGAACATGAATGGCTTAAATTGCCCTTTAAAGAGTCACAGGTTAGCTGACTGGATACAAAAACTCAGGACAGACATCAGCTGTATTCATGAATCTCACCTTACCTTAAAAGATAAACATAGACACAAAGTGGTGGGATGGTCACCTATAATTTAGGCAAATGGAAATCAGAAAAAAGCAGATGTCACGATTTTATTTGCAGATACAATAGGCTTTAAACCAACAAAAGTAAGGAAAGATAAATACGGTCACTTCATATCTGTTAAGTGCAACACTCAACATGATGAGATTTCAATTATTAACATTTATGCACTCAACCAGAATGCACCTCAATCTATAAGAGAGACTCTAACAGACAAGAGCAATGTGATTTTCTCCAGCATCATAATAGTCACAGATTTTAACACCCCTTTGGCAATATTGGATAGACCCTCCAATAAGAAGCTAAGCAAAGAAATTTCAGACTTAGCCATTCAACAATTGCATTTAACAGCCATCTACAGAACATTTCATCCAAAGAAAACTGAATACACATTCTTCTCATCAGCCCATGGATCATTCTCCAAAATTGATCACATGTTAGGTCACAAGTCTAAACTCAGAAAATTTAAAAGGAGAGAAATCATTCCTTCTATTTTCTCAGATTGTCATGGAATAAAATTGAAGTCAGTAACAATAGAAATCTGCAGGCTGTAACTGACAAGACCCACGCCCCTAGCAGAACCCGCCTCCACTATATAAATCCCTGAGCAGAGAGCCCCAGGTCATACCCTGAAGACGGAGCAGGAGAGCTTGTTCGCCTCCTGTCCAATGAACTCTCAGGCCTTGGAAACTGACATGAAATCCACCACTCAGAAGTGCACATGGAGGAGACAATAAGGTGCCAGACTCTCATGCAGGTGTCCATCCCTTCCAGCAAGCTGGTTCCTCTATCCATAGGAGCATCAACACCTCCAGGGCTAAGGAAACAGGTCATAGTGCTGCCTTGTCCTGCATCACAATGACCTAAATAATAATTGTAATTACTGGCTCAGCACCCATAGCACAGTGGTTATGGCGCCAGCCACATACACCGAGGCTGGCAGGTTCAAACCCAACTTGGCTTGGGCCTGCTGAACAACAACAACAAAACAAATACAAAAAATAGCTGGGTATTGTGGCAGGAGCCTGTAGTCCCAGCTACTTGGGAGACTGAGGCAAGAGAAACGCTTAAGCCCAAAAGTTTGAGGTTGCTGGAAGCTGTGATGCCACAGCACTCTACTAAGGGTGATGTAGTGAGACTCTGTCTCAAAAAATAATAATAATAATTGTTATTACTATGGATAACATATACCAAGACATATCAGAATTTTAGGAATGTCATACAATTTTGGAACACATATATTATTAGTAGCACATTTACATAAATGTAACTCAGAGAAAATTAAATAACATTTCATATTCAAAAAAAAAAACAATAGAAATCTGCATACTCGTACAAAAACATAGAAACTTACAAAAACATAGAAACTAACATCATGCTGAAGAATAGCTGGGTCATAGATGGGATTAAGAAGGAAATTACTAAATTTTTGGAAAAAAATAATAATGAAGACATGAATTACCAGAATCTCTGGGATACCACAAAGGCAGTCCTAAGAGAGAAAATTATAGCATTGCAAGCCTTCCTAAAAAAAAAAAAAAAAAAAAAAAACCCAGAAAGAGAGGAAGGAAACAGCTTAATGGGACAGCTCAAGCAACTGGAAAAGGAAGAATATTACAACCCTAAACCCAGCAGAAGAAAAGAAATAACTAAAATTAGAGCAGAACTAAATGAAATTGAAAACAAAAGATCATACAACAGATCAACCAATCAAAAAGTTGGTTTTTTCAAAAGGTCAATAAAATAGATAAACCTTTGGGTAACCTAACCAGAAACAAAAAAGTATAATTCCTAATTTAGTCAATTAGAAATGGTAAAGGCTAACTAACAACAGACTCCTCAAAATTCAACAAATCTTTAATGAATATTATATAAAACTATTCTCAGAAGTATGTTATGTATATTGCTTTTTATGTGAATTATCTGTTAATATCAATTGAATATTTCTTTTGTCACCCATAAGACTCCATTGCATATGGGATATTAAGCAGTGTAATTAAGTATTTACACTGAAACACAATAATAATCGTTCTAAATACCACTATATTACAAAAAAAGAGAACAAAATAACAAGTAGTGAAAGATTATACAGTATCCATGCTTATAAACAGTATAACAGAATTGAACACAAATGAACAAAGGCATAGATCAGATCAATAATGGTGAAAAGGCTTAACTCATCTATTAAAAGGGAAGTATTATCAGATTGCTTATTGAAGCAAACTCTAGAACTATGCTTTTTCAAGAGGTATACCTAAAACAAAAGATATTCAAATAGGTTAAACATTTTAAAATAATAAAATATTTATTATGAAAGTATCACTAAGAAGTCAGGGATTACAGTATTGTTACTTAGAATAATAGCATGTAGACCAAAATGAATTTAAGAAAGAGCCAAACAAAAATACGGTTGAGAAGGCTAATGGTGACAATTCACAAGGAAAGTATGAGATATGAATACGGTAAAATCTCTGTAAGCTGACTACTCAAGGGACTGTAACAAGCACGTCAGCCTATGGAAGTGGTCAACAGAAGGAACATGGCCTTCTGTACTGATGCATACATGTGACACCTTCCTGGTCTATGGAAAGTAGGTCAAATTACGGAGGTAGTCAATGTAGTGGGGTGGTCAATGTAGGGAGGTGGTCAAGTATGGATGTTCCACTGTATGTACATACCCAATTACATAGTGAACATATTAATAGGATAAACAGTTCAGTACATGTGAGGAGAGATGATAAGAAACACACTGACAAATTATTCTAACATACTTTGCTGAATCCAAAAATGTCTAAGTGGAGAAAATATAGTGATTGCAGAGAAGAACTGAAAAACATAATTTCAAGGATAAATCTTATAGATAGACATGCTGAATTATGAAGCCTGATATTACACAAAACATCTACTTTCTATATCTCCATGAAACATTCATCAAAATTAACTTTATCTAAAGCTGTTAAGTAGATCTTGAATGTACATTGGAACAATCACTTTGAAAAACTACTCAGCAGTATTTACTCAGCTGAATATATGCATACCCAATAACTCAGAAATGCCATTCCTTTGTATGTTCCCAAGAGAAATGAAAATAAATGTTCATTCAAAGATATTAACAGGAATGTTTATTACACAATTATTCATAAGAAGTCAAAAACTGAACAATACTCAAATGTCCGTCATATATACCCACATTGTGAAATATCCAAACAATACAATGCTTCACAATGAAAATGAACAGTCTACAACTATAGACAACAACACACACTAATCTCACAATATCTTGTTGATTAAAAGGAGCCAGACAGAAAAAGAATACATTTCTGTGATCCACAGAATTCTTTCCCCTAACCTCCCATTAGCATTAGCAGAAGGAAGGAAAAATCAACCCTTCATTCCCTTTTATTTGAAGATCCACTTAAATCTGCCTTATGTTTCTGTAGCTTAACCTCAGAAAAGCAAAGCAAGTGCTCTGAGACCCTGAAAAGTCACTAACTACAGAAAAGACCAAAGCAAGTGGCCTTTGAGACCTTTAAAAGTGATTAACCACACAAAAGACCAAAGGCTAGTACTATACAGATGGACAAGACACTGGGTGGACATGATGTAGTTATCATTAATGGATGCTTAGTGTGCACCAAATCTCACAGCAGAAACTGAGGAAGGAAAGGTGGGAAAGGAAAAGTATCATCCTCTCTGATTTGGTTTCTAATAGGTGCGAGGAACTGAAATGCTCTGACATGACCAAACTAATTTCCATCTAGTTCGTGTATTTATCATAAATATGTTCCTTACAATTTCAGTGATATAAACATATTAATATAAATGTGCATGTATACATACCATGTAGGCACATGCTCTCTCCCTCTCTCTCATTGCCAAAGAATCCAGCATTCATCAAGTTGGATTTAGGCGGAGATATGAAAGAAAAGCATCACAATTCATCAGATTCCATTCTAACCACAAATATAAAGTTGAAAGAACACTAACTATTCCTTTAGTGATTATTATTTATTTACTTATTTTTTGTATATGACCTATAGAGCTATCTCTGAATTGTTTTTCACTTCTTAAGTGCGAAGACATAGTTCTCTTAAGATTTTCTCCACTGAAATGATTAATATTTTCCATAACATCCTGAGAATTGAGATATCAAAGGTGCCATCTTTAGGCCAATGCGAACCATTGCCAAGTTTGTACATTAGCCAAGCAGTATTACATAGAAAATGAGATTTTTAGGTTTGAGGTCAGGGTAGAGACATAGAGGTTTCAGGTGAGTTAGAAGACAGTTTTGAGGTGAGGAATGGGGAATTCCTGACTGAGTAGTGCCCATAGTAAAAACTGGAGGGAAAAAGTAAATGCGATTAAAGCTAACATGAAAAAAATAGGAGGAGTGGAAAATAGGGGGAACGTTCGAAGAAAATAAAAGGGGGAACAAAAGGACCAATAAAAGCACCGAAACTGCAACCGGAGAAGGCTCTCCCTGCATATGGTTGTCAGCTGAGTCTGGACCTCCAGGAAGATTCTAGGTGAGTGAACCCGGTTCACTGAACTGAACTACTGAAAACAATCCAGACCCACACACAGTAGGGCTGGCGAGGCTGGCGTCAGATTACCTGGACTTTCCACTTACGACTTTGGTCAAAAAATGGCTCCACCTCTGTACAAGACCTCAACTAGCAGAGGGACCTGGGCCCACAATAGGAAACCAGAGGGGCAAGATGAGGGGAGAAGAGAATTCGGCCTCTGAGTGTGTGTAAAGGGAGTCAAGAAATCATATAAAAATACATAAAAGCACAAAAAGATGGGGCAATAGGAGGAAGTAGAGTAGGAACAGGAAGAGGAAAGAAGTGAAGAAAAAAGTTTCTAGATAAGGGCTCACCTTAGTATGAAGTGGATGAGTGATAGGTAAAGTCAGAGAGTGCACCGGTTTTCTTCATCTGGGAACAAGGGTTCGTTTGGTTACGTTCAGTGGGGAGTATTTTCAGCCCCGCAAAGGGGCTTTTACCCAGGGAGTCACAGGCACCATGTGAAAGGTTCCAGACTGGAGGATAAAATCATTCTGAGACTCAAAATGAAAGGAAAACAGAAACCCAATTCATGCAATTAAGGTGGTTTTTATTCGAGGTGGGGTGAGATTCCTGACTAGGGAGAAATCCACACGTGGGCTACGGCTGACAAAGATTTAAAGGGTTAGAGAAGCCAGGATTGGCAACATTGCTATTTCCTGGGAGGGACATGAGTGTAACCCTTCCTGGGCAGCTCATGAACTTGACCCTACCTGAGCAGGCCATGAACCTGACCCTGCTTGGGCAAGGCAGGTTTATCTGGGCAGTTATACCTGATTCCATCAAGGAGATTTTTTCAGGTGTGGGGAAGGAGTCTACCCATCACAGTTGCTATAGATATCTGAAATGCTATTATGACCATTAGTACTTTTTTCCTAGCAGTTGCCATAGAATCCTGATGTCATTATGGTGACAGTGACAACTTTTTCACACAAACCAACATGACTTGGCAAGAAGAGCAGGGTCCTACATTCAGGTGTGTGAGACTCAACTGCAGGTGGGAACTGAAATGCTCTGGGGTGTGAGGAGACAGACAGATCCCAGGTTAAGGTCTCCTCATTTCCACTTTTGGGGTTGGCCTCCTGCAGGCTCAGGAAGGAGAGATGTCAGACTCTCCTGGACACAATGAGGGTGGCATCCTGCCCCAGGGTGTCCTGGAGCTACTTTCCAGATAAAGGCGGGCTTGGGAGGATGAGACAGGCAATGACTCTGTCTGACCCCACCTTCCCCCTCTGTAAAATGGGTGAGAACACTCACCACAGGATTGCTGGGACCAGAACTGTGAAAAGACTTGGTTTAATAACAGAGATTCCATTGTATCTGTCAGATGGCTCTTGAAATGTTTTACTGGTTGGATGGTCTTCTTAGTATTTTGAGATTGTAATATACATTCTTCCATGGTCACTACTTTTTTTTTTCCTCTTGTCTATAATAAAATATTTTTAGAAGCCAAGAATCTACGAAGTGTTAGTTAAAAATGTGAAAATGTAGATAGAAGAATTTTGTGTTTTCTTTTTTATGTTTATATACTTTGACATCTTATTTATATTTATATAATACAGAAAGGTAAATATATTTAGATGTACTAATAAAAAAATGGGGGCTAATCACAGTTAAAAGTTACTTTAACTTTCTAGGCTTTCATTAAAAATAAGTATTATAATTAACATTGTAATTCATAAATGCAATTAAACTACCAGATACTAAGAGTATCAATTCTAAATACAAAATATGAAGAAAACAATTAGATGTGGGGGGTTGCTTATAAAATGTTATGAGAAGACATAGAAATTTGGTATTTGGAAAAATAACTTTGCCTTATAAAATGTTTTTTGAAACTTTTAGTTTAAATAAATACAACTAAATAAATGTTTTTTTTTTTTTCTTTTTTTTTTCTTTTTTTATGGTTTTGGATTCATTGAGGATACAAAAATTTAGGTTATACTGATTTCATTTGTTAGGTAAATTCCCTCTTATAATTGTGTCCTGCTCCCAAAAGGTGTGCCATACACTGTGACGCCTCTCGTTCTCTCCTCCCTTCTTCCTGGTCCTTCATTCCCCCACCATGTCATCTACTGCCTTCTTAGTAGAATTGAATACATTGGATTCTTGGTTCTTTCTTGTGATGCTCTACTACAAAGAATGTGTTCCATCTCCATCCAGTTTAATATAAAAGTTATAAAGTCTCCCATCTGTTTTAATAGCTGAATAGTACTACCTGGTATACATATATACAGCTTGTTAATACTTTCCTGGGTTGGTGGGCATTTAGATTGTTTACACATTTTGGCAATTGTAGATTGATCTGCTATAAACAGTCTAGTACAAATGTTCTTATGATAAAATTATATTTTTTCTTCTAGGTAGATGCCTAGTAATGGGATTGTAGGATCAAATAGAAGGTCTAGTTTGAGTTCTTGAGGATTCTCCATACTTCCTTCCAAAAGTTGGGGCATCTGTTTATTTTTGCAAGAGAAGTGCTACTTTTATGCCAACAGATCTGAGATCATACAAAACAAGATCAAAACACTCCAAGAAGATCTAGAAAATAGAATAGAAATTTTAGAAAATCCCCTGTGGACGGGCCTACATGGTTTTTTACCCTACCTTCTTCCCCTGTTACCCTTATTTACCCTTTACCTTTGGGCCCTGTATCCTTAAAAATGGTTAGAGGCAGTTAAATCAGGTTGAGGTCCAATATCACTGGCTCATTAACCAAGAATTTAACTATTATTCTTCACCGCCCTCCATAGCACCAACGACAGGTAAGACTCCCAAAGCTGGGAAAACCTAAGACAGGATATGGAGAGGCTACATGGTGGATTACATTCATAGTACCCAAAGACGGGTAAGATCACTCTGCGTTCAGTCAACCTAAGACAGGGACCAAACCATTGATGTTTGTATCCCCATGACGTGTCAGACTGAAACTGCAA
>CAUYPK010013760.1:0-47548 GCA_963574355.1 Loris lydekkerianus | reverse complement strand
TGTGAACCACCACAGCCTAACTTAGAAGGAGCTTCATTGAGAGATGAGAAGGACACATTGAAAGTTTGAATGTTCCCGAGAGCCTGGCTTTCTCTTAACCCTCATAACAAGGAGGTTGGTACTTTCAGTTGCTATTTCATAGGGGTTAGAGTGGACTGTTAAGGGACAACCAAGAAAGGACAAGTGACAGTCAGAGATTGGAAGGGGTGAGAAAAACAAAAGCTGACACAAAACTGCACTAGTTTTTAACATGATGGTTCCCGTCACACACTTGTGTCAAAAAGAGATTGATTTGGTTTATAATGTTTATAATGTTAAAAGAAACCATGAAGGTGGGTGAATAAAAATGTTGTTGCCTAAAGAAGGAAATTAATAAATAAGAATAAACTTTCCCTTGGCAGACCCAACCAAATAAATAAATAAATAAAAAGAACTGAGGCTTGCTGTTGGAAGGGCAAGCAGAGAGATCAGGAAAGCCTTGCCCAAAGATCTTAGCCTGTAGTCCCAGAGCAGTTGTTCTCAGAGACAGCCTAGAAGCTCCTGAAGAGGTGAAGAATCTTGCCAAGCATGGTGGCCCCTATCACAGACTTGGGTGATTCTAAAGAGCATGGCTGGAAGCTGCCACGCTGCTCACTCTGGGCATATATGAGACACCACCACATGGCTGCTCGCATCTGCCCAGAGCCTCAGCTACTCCTGGGGCAGTTGTGCATGCAAAACAAGGTGAATGCATGGAAGTTCCTAGCACAGGGCTAGGCAAAGAGTGGTTCCCAATCCACAGTGGTCTCCCTCTACCCTTCCTCTGTCCCTTCTGCTTTATATGAAGACCCTTCTGTTAAACTGGAATTCTTTGTTGACATCGGCTTTGGTGTTCCCAACTGCTTTCCATTATGAGTGAATTTTCAGCTGTTGCTCCATGAGCTTGAGGACATTCCGGCTTTGTGAACATCTGTTAGAGCTGTGAGGAGGAGCCAAGGTTGAAGCACAGATGGGCCCGTTCAGACTTGGCTGCGGCTGCAACTCTGCCGTCAACTCTGCTTGGTTTGGCTTCCTCGGGCGAGGTTGGACCCATGTGGCAATCTGGGTGTTGTTTATTTAGCTATTTTTTCATGTTCTCCTCCTCCCATGGCTTGCTTTCCTTTAGTGTAACAGCAAGTAGTCTGTCTATAGACAAAGGTTTTGTTTCAACTGGATGTAGTTAGGGGACTTTGAAAAGATAAAGTTAATGGGGCTCAATGCTTTGATGCAAGAACATCCTTGGCCTATGTAGAGAAAAGCCGCTTGATTTCATTAAAGATGAGATAGCTCTGCTAGTATACTTTTATTTTCCAAAATTAGTCGAGCGGTATGAGTCAGTATGAGTGAAAAATATTTTTTAAAGAACTTTTTAAAGTTAAAAATAGGACAGTTTTTAAATTTGGAAGTTAGCTTAAGATACCACTGTGTAATATTTCCAATATATAGCCATGTATTTTCATTTGCCCTCCCTAAGAAAGATTGTTACCAGTATTCTTTTATAACCTGCTTTCCCCGTATCACATGAGTCAGGATCCTGGCATGGAGCAGGTGGCACATTCAGATGGAGTGCTTGAGAAGAATAAAGCACTCCCTTTGCAAAGGTGTAGATGGGGGAGGGTTGGTGCAAGACCTCAGGGGCTAACGACAGGAAAGGCCATTGCCACCCCTAAACTTGAAGAGGCACGGAAAGAGAAGGCTTTCCAGAACCCCACAGGTTACCAGGACTGTGGAAATACAGCCAGGGGAAAGGTCACCCAACAGAAGTGGTAGCTTTTAGAAGAGAAGCATAACTACTGCCCACCTCAGGCCTAGCAGAATGTGGATCAGGAGGAATGAATGCCCTTCTGCTTTCCAAAATCTCTCTGTCTCTCAGCCTCCTGTAGGTGTCTCCCATTGGCTATATCTGACCATAAATCCATGGACAAGGTAATTTATGGGTGCAATGTGTGAAGGTCAACCTCCCGGGGGTGCTGAGCCTGGCACAAAAGGAACGGTGTGGACCTGTAGGGTCAAATAGAGGTACCAGCCATCCCCTTTATAGATGGGCACTGGTTCATTTATAACACAAAGTGGCCTAAGATAATAGTGTTAAGTTATATGTTTTAAATACTATAGTACTTTGAATTAAAAATATCAAGGAGGATTCTTTTTTGTGAACCTTGGAGTTTGGAGTAGGAGTTAAATCACCCCTTCTGGTTCATCTTACATCCATTGTGTTTAGATTAGGGGCCCAAGTAGATCAAGGAGCCTGAAACTTATGAACTATCTCCTTAGGAGAAAGGAGAAACTCAGTCTCACCAGGACTATGTTGTGGGATTTGGGGTTTTTGTTTGTTGTTGTTGTTCTTTTTTTTTTTTTTTTTTGAGATAGGGTCTTACTCTGTGCTGGATAAAGTGCGGTGGAGTCATCATAGCTCACAACAATTTCAAACCCCTGGGCTCAAGTGATCCTCTCACCTCAGCCTCCCAAGTAGGTGGGACTGTAGGCATCCACTACAATGCCTGGCTATTTTTTTTTTTTTTTCTATTTTTAGTAGAGACTGGGGTCTCTCTCTTGCTCAGGTTGGTGTTGAACTCCTGAGCTCAGGAGATCCACCCACCTCAGCCTCCCAGAGTGCTAGGATTAGAGACATGAGCCACTGGTCCCAGAATGGGACTGTATATTTCAGTCTCCTAATTACATCTCTGTTTCTAATATTCTTCACAGCCCTCTAAGAGCTTTGGCTCTAGCCCCTTACAGCTCCTGTTCTGATGGTTCCACACTACAGACTGCAGGAGCAGCATTGCTGGGTGTGGTACCAGGCTATATTGCTGTGCTGTGAATGCCAGGACTAGGTAGAACCTGTGTGACACAGTGGCCACCGGGCTCACCATGCCCATGTGGACCCTGGGCTCCTTCTGTTGTCATTGATCTGCTCAGGCAGAGTGCAGCAACCTGCTGCCAGGCTTTGTCCTCTACTGAAAAGCAAGGATTCGCCAACACTTGAACACTCCTTAATTCAAGTGCCTTTTTTAATTCAGAAACCTAGAGAAATTCTTTAGTGGGAGTGGCTATCTTGATAAGTCATCTGAGTACTGATCCTGTCAGTAATAGCCAGATAAGTTGCCTTCTAAATGTGTAAATGATTGCTTCGGAAACCTGGGAATGGGATGGCGGGAACCACAAGTACTTGATGGAAGAACTAGTAGACGTGTAAACCAAGCTACATCAGTCGCATCAGTTCTGAGAAGGTGTTGCCGCTGCTACGTGTGTTGGTCTGGGTGGCTTACTGTTGGAACAACCCTTTTCCAAACTTCAGTAGCTTATATCCAATAAAGGTTTATTTATTTCTCCTGTCACAGTCTAGTCACGTCAGTAGAGATAGGGAAGGAGGTGGGGTGTCTCTGCTCCAAACAGTCCTCCAGGGCCCCAGGCTTCTTTCTTCTAAGGCAAGGGTTCTTAACTGAAGTCCACAGAGCCTGGAAGGGATACGCAGAGTTCAGGGAGTCTGTGAACTTGGATGGGGAAAAAATGTATATCCTTATTGTCACCAAACTTTTAACTATAATTTAACATTTCCTGCAATAATGATTAAACTGCGATTAAACTATCAAACTATAGTAGCATTGGCACAACCTATGGCTTTAATCCCATTAGAAATCATAGATATTTCATATCACATTATAATTTTAGTAGATATTATGAAATATCATCTCTTCTTGACACTATTTTGAAGCTATGATAGTGATTAGACCTGTTTCAAGATCTTACTATTATATTTAATCTGTTAGAGAGTACATGTATTGCCATATCACAAAATATCATTGTTTTTATAACTGTATTTTAATATACTTGCTTTTCCTTATCATTTATGTATTTTATTTTAAACATTAAAAAATACTATTCTGAGCACAGGTCCATAGGTTTCACTGCACTTCCAAAAGGGTTCATGGCAAACAAGATTAAGAACCCCTGGTCTAGTGGTTCTGCTGTCCCCAAACCTTGGGTGCCCTTTGCATCTAGTCAGCAGAATGGGCTGGGGATAACCTTGGGGAGTTTGGGATGAAGTTTATGAAGAATGTCACTCCTGCCCACATTCTGCCTAATTCAGTCATGTTAGCCCACTTGACTGCAAAAAAGGCTGGGAAATGAGGGCTAGCTCTGTGCCCAGGAGAATAAGGCAGCGGGGCCTGGTGAGTACATGGAAGGGACTTTCACCAAGCCCAAGAGAACAGTCAGCAAAAAGATGGCATCTCAGTGACAAGAGACATCCCTGGAGAAAACTCATTACCTATAAAATTCACTCCAGGGAACATAATCATAACAATATAATAATAGCTGCTATTGGCTGAATGATTATTCCTATCACCAGTCAGCTAACTAATCCATTTCTATGACCTCATGTAATGCTCATAACAACCTTATGAGACAGGTGTTATTATTGTTTCTACTCTATTAATAAGAGCACTGAAATTTTGAGAAATCAATCCAAAATCAGTATTCTCAATCACAGTGCTAGACTGAAACTTTCATTGAAGAAGGTGGGATTGCGTACAGGTGGAGAGGGTGGTCTCTGCAGGCAGACTCCCTGGATTCGTATTCTAGAGTTGCCAGTAGTCATTGCATGGACTGGACACTTTTTACTGAAGCTCTCTGTGTACCTGTAAGATGGAGATTAATAAAGTACCTATCTTTTAGAGTCAAATGAGATAAATACTCATTTAACACTTAAAACAGCCCCTAGCACATAGTGAGTGCTCCCACAGGATGATAGCCACTGTTTTTTACAGTCTGAAGGTGCCACTACCTTCCCAAAAGTGATCTAGAATATTCCAGCAGAGCTCAGTTTTCATGAATGATGTGAGAAAATATTTGAGGTCACCGAGATACCCACCAGCCTGGGGTGCCCTTGACTGGTGTTCCTAGTTATAGTCAGGAGTATGAGAAGCTGTTGCTTTTCTAATAAAGAAAATATGTCATGATGACAGAAAGTAATGATAGAGAATAGTTTTCATTTTAATGTAACTTTCTCTCCCCTTTACAGAACTCCATGAAGGTGATGTTCAAATGCCTCTGGAAAAATTGTGGGAAGGTGCTGAGCACTGCGGCAGGTATCCAGAAGCATATCCGGACCATCCACCTGGGGTGAGACCCCTCCTTCAAAGTTGATGTAGTCTCTGCAAGTTCAGTCTAGGGCTTCCTGCACTCAGGAATTGCACGCCACACTGTACCTTGAAAATTCTGGACACCAGATGGATTACTCTTGCTAATCTCTAGAGCAGTGTTTTTTAAGCTTTTTTATCTCACGGCACCCTTGAACCTATAGTTCATTGTCAGTGGTGCACTTAAATTATAGTGATCCCCCCCCCCAAAAAAAAGGATATACTTATTGTGCTTTGAACTTCTTTTGAAAATAATTAATAATCTTTAAAATTTTTCGTGGCACACCTAAGATCTTCTCATGGCACACCTAAGATTTTCTCATTGAAAATCACTGCTCTAGAGAGATGGTCGCTGCAGTTTATATAGGCCACTATGCTTATGGTATAAGGTACTTATACTTTATAAATACCTCTCACATATATTTTATCTTTGACCTTTACACATGACCCTGTAGAGCTGACATTATTATCCATTTTCAGAGGTATCTGTGGCTCAGAGCAGTGAGTAAACTTGGGAGGCTTCACGTTAAATCCTTCTTTTCTGGAGTGACCATTAGAGCTGTCATTGTACAAAGATCTGATGAGTTCACAAACTCACCATTGTGCACTTACATTGCCAGCACTGTACAAACAACTCAGTCATGTTTCATAATCGTGTATATCAGTGTCTCATAGCTGTGTTATTGTAGACACATAGTGATGTCTTGCCAAGTGGCATTCATGATTATTGTTGTGTTTTGTGTGCCATACAATGACAGCTCTGATGGTCATTCCAGAAAAAAACATTCCAAAATTGCTCTGAAGGGCAGACTAGGCACTAGCCTTGGTGCATAGCTTCCCATAGGAGTCCTTCAAAGGTGATCTTAGTGATATTCAGCAATGAGGTGTGTAGCACTGTTTCTAGCATGAGTTTGTGAACATAATTGTCAGGCCTCATATATAGCCTAGAAAGGGTTGAAGAATCACACCAATCCATTCTGCCATTGATGTTCCTTGAAAATCTGGCTCTATCACTTTCTGTTGCTTAAATAAGGCCCATATTTATAAAAATCTACACTTGTCCTCCTATTATATAATCTAAAGGAAAAATAAAATGAATCTTTAGGAGCCACAGTGCTTAGGGGTCACCCCGTGGGGGCAGTGATGGTCCAGCAGTCTTGTGCTATCACCCTGAGTCTTTCTTGTCTAGGAATCTGGGATGTAGAAGGGACCTTGAGAAGCAATAAGCTATAACCAGTGTTCTTAACTCAAACATAGACACAAGCTCTCGCCTGCTTAGACACATAAGAGTCCTTTTAACAAAACACAAGAAATAAATGAAACAGTCATTTTACCCAGCAAGGAATAAATTTAGGAAATGTGTTGTCCATAACAAGTAGTGTAGGCAGAAGGTAAAAATGGGTTTTAAGGTGATGTTGCCAATCTGTGAGGGTTGCTTTACCAGTGACTAGAGAGAAATAAGGATCTACCTCTCTAGCTTCAGGCTGACATTGGAGGATACCCCAGCGCCTTCCAGAGCACAGCACCCAGTAGCACTGGAGTGTGGCCCAGCAAGACTGGGCTTCTGCTCCCCTAGGAAGAGGGTCTACCTTCATGGGGAAGAAATACCAGGTGAAATCCCTGCAGCAGAACACTCTCAGTCCTATTTCTCAAGCCTCAGGAAAGGAAATCCTGTAGTGTCTCCCCTCAAATCTCATTATCAAGACAGTTCACAGTGTAAACAGTTCATTTATTTAAAGGCTTTGAAGAAACTTCCCAAAGCTGTAGCTAAGAGGTAGAGTATTTGTTTTAAAGTATGCCTGTGTAGAAAATTCAATCCTATTCAGCCCCACTCAGAAGAACATGCTGGATATGAGTATGTATGGACTGTAAGTGGTATCACACCATTTTCCCTTGAGCTCCTGGGGTGCTCTCACAGTGGGTGGGATTCAAAATGCAGGCACTTTATTTGCTACCTTGGAACCCCCTTTTTACTGATGTGCTTTTAGAATTGCCTTAGCAAAGTATGGTTCATAGCCCTGCTAACCACTATACAGAACGGGTCTGGGTTAGCAGGACTGCACAGCCAACTTATGTTTAGGAAGCCCTGGCCTGCGTCCTCTTGTGGACTAGGAGAAAGAACATGCCTCTGCCTTAATTCCTGAGCTCAATTACACATAGGATGATGGGACACTTTTAGTTTTTATTTTTTTGAGACAGAATCTCACTGTCTCCCTTGGTAGAATGCCATGGCATCACAGCTCACAGCAACCTCAAACTCTGGGGCTTAATTGATTCTCTTGCCTCAGCCTCCCAAGTAACTGGGACTACAGGCTCGTGCTACAACGCCCAGCTATTTTTTTTGTTGTTGTTGCAGTTGTTTAGCTGGTCCAGGCCGAGTTCAAACCTGCCACCCTCAGTGTATGTGGCTGGCTCTATAACCGATGTGCTATGGACACCAAGTCTGATGGGACATTTTTAATGAGTGCTAGCTATTAGGAAAGTGAGCAGGTAAGCATATCAGGCCCCAAAGAAGACACATGCTTATGTCTGACACAGCTGCAGCACGTACCTTGCCAGTATAAAAGGTACACTGCTTTTTCTCTTAACTCTCAACTCCGTTCTTGTGTGCCATGGGCTGGTCCTGATTTATCCTCACATAGGACACACAATTTCCCCCAGGCCTGCGTGTCTATTAGTAGCACTTGGCAGCCAGCAGAAATTCAGCCAGCTATTAACTGGAAAGGAAGTGGGGACAGGAATAGAACAGACGCTCATTCCTCATCCCACTCTCTGGGGTCTTTAATGGTATGCTGGTTGGAAAGCCAAGCCAGCCAAACCTGATACGGTACAAAGACACCTCCCCAGACGCCTTAGCCTGAGAGCCCAGGGGAAATGGAACTAGGCTGGGACCAACCTGAAAGGCCTGGGGAGGTGGGAGGTGGCTTTTTTATTTTTTTATTTTAGGTTCTGTGTAGGGATCAGTAGTAGGGAAAAAAAGTTGCTCTGAGTCAGGGTCTGCTGCTACTGCCTGACACATTCATAAAATGTGCCCTACTGTCCCCTAAAGCCAGGTCACTAGATATGCACCTCTTTTCTAGAAATTAACAAATCTAATAAAGGTTCTATGAGGTTATAGACAGTTATTTAATTTTATTCAAAACTTTCTGTGGAAAAATAAAATGTTCCATGTCCCAGGAAGAACTTTGAAAGTGCCCAAGAAAATGTTTTTCCTGATGATAGTAAAACTTAAGACCTTCTGACATTGTCAGTATTTTTATTTAGTAAGAACCTACTGCTTATAATGTGTCAGGAGCATTTCTAAGCACTTTATACTTCCTCACTTAATCCTCACAACAATCATTTTGCAAACAAAGACACTGAGGTACAGAGGCTATGCGGAGGCTGCCAAAATTACACACATAGCTTGAAAGTGTCTGAGCCAGGATTTAAACCTTTCCAGTTAATAGCTGGCTGAAGAGGTCCAACCCTAGAATCCATGTTTTTAATTCTGTGCTTCAGCATCAGCGTCTGTCATTCATTCAGCATTTAACAGGCATCTACTCTATGCCAAATTCACCAGTATGTGCGGGGTGGCACGGTGATGAATAAGAGGACCCAAAAGAACACTATCACAGTGAGGTGACAGAGGGGTTAAAAAAAAATTACAGAAAGGTGGAAAGTAATTCACTAAGGGGATGACCACACTTCAAAGGGAGTACAGAGAACTAACTAACTCTTAACCTTCAAAGTACATCCAGAATTTGACTAATAGTCGTTTCCAGCTCTGTGGCCTGGCAGGCCCTGCTAAGACTCATCTGGATTATTACTGACAACAGCTCCTCCATGGCTTTTGCTCCTGTTCTTGCCCTTCTGTCCTCAATTTTCTAGATAATATCTGCAGTGATTTGGATATTTCTTTTCAAAATAAGTTACATTTCTCAAAACCCCCAGTAGCTCCCATAACATTAACAACATGAGTTAATGTCAATGTCGTGGGCTACAAAGCCCTGCGTAATCTGTCCTCTGTCCGGTCCTCACTTTTCTCATCACTCCCTTTTTGTGTCCTGAGCTCCAGCTTCTGGCCTCTCTGCTGTCTTAGAAAACACCAAGCCTGCCCACTTTGGGTGTCTGTGTCACTCTTCCCTAGAATATTCTTCCCATTGGATCCAGCCTGGGCTCTCCTGCACGCACTTCTCTGCTCAGATGTGACCTCTTCTAGAGCTAACCCTGAACACAGTTTTAAAGTAATGCCCCTTTTCCAACAACCTCTGCTTAAGGATACTCTTTTGCTGCTTAATTTTTCTTGTTTGTTTTTTGTGTGTGTGTGTTTTTTTTTTTTTTTTTTTTTTTTTTTTGAGACAGAACCTCAAGCTGTCGCTCTGGGTAGAGTACCGTGGCATACAGCTCACAGCAACCTCTAACTCCTGGACTTAAGCGATTCTCTTGCCTCAGTCTCCCAAGTAGCTGGGACTATAGGCGCCCACCACAACACCTGGCTATTTTTTGGTTGTAATTGTCATTGTTGTTTGGTAGGCCCGAGCTGGATTCGAACCCACCATCTCTGGTGTATTTGGCTGGTGCCTTAGCTGCTTGAGCTACAGGTGCTGAGCCTCCTTAATTTTTCTTTCCAGGACTTATCAATACCTGATGCATTAAATATTTTTTTTTTATGAGTTTCTGGATTGCCTTCCCCACTAGACTAAAAGTTCTATCAGTGCAGAGTCTTACTGATGCTTTTTTCATCATGTTATCAGGAGACCCTAGAACAGTGCTGGACATAATAGAGTCTTAGTAAATTTTTGAATTATTAATTGAAGGAATGAATAAGCTGCTTTAAGGGGTCATGAAGGCTTCCCTGGAAGTAGACAGTTGAATGTTGTAGGATAAGCAAGAGTGCACCAGGCAGACAAAAGACAGGAAAAGCATTTGAGACAGAGGTAAGAGCAAGGGCAAGATTTCATGGCACAAAAACAGATTGGCTTAGTAGGATTATTTTGCTGTCTTTTGTGCTAGGCGTGTCGGGGACTCTGACTACAGTGATGGAGAAGAGGACTTTTACTACACTGAGATCAAGCTCAACACAGATTCAGTGGCAGAAGGACTGAGCAGCCTGGCCCCGGTCTCACCCTCCCAGTCCCTGGCTTCACCTCCTACTTTACCCATCCCAGATTCAAGCCGAACGGAAACTCCTTGTGCCAAAACCGAGACTAAGCTGATGACACCTTTGAGCCGCTCGGCTCCCACTACCCTCTACCTCGTGCACACCGACCATGCTTACCAGGTGACTTTCAGGGGACCTGAGAGTAATCATGCTGACCTTGACCAAAAGTAGTAGCCGTCTGGTGGAGGAACAGTACCACACACAGCAACCCAGCAGCTGCATTTCTTTTTCTTTTTCTCCATCTAAAACCAAGATCTCACACGGATGGGGTTCCTATGGGTTATCCTCAGACTCCTCAGTGCTCACTGCAGACCCTATCCCTGAGAGGTGTTAGGAGGATTGAAATCCTTAATATTAGAAAACCCTCAGAATGGTGCCTTGGCACATTGCATGAGACTCTGTTAAATAAAAAAAAAAAAAAAAAAAACATTGAATCAATGAAAAGGTGAGCATTGGAAACCTTTGATACAATAACAGAATCATCCTGCACCCCAAATCTGGGACTTCATGGGTGCTTAAACCTCTCAGATTAGAGTAGTAGTGTTCAATGTTCCCCAGATCAACAGTGTCATCATCACCTGGGAGCTTGTTAGAAATGTAAGTTCTTGGGACCCCTCCAGACCTCCTGGCTCAGAAGCTGGGGACAGAGCCCAGCATTTTGTTGTAACAGGCTCTCCAGGGGATTCTGAGTCATTCTAGAGTCTGACAAGACCTTGAAGACAAATTCTGCAAGTTCAGGACATTGTTATGACTCCTTTTTTCCCCCCTCAACGCATTCAAATTTTGAAAAAACATTTTTTTCCATAGTTCTTAACTACCTTATATAACTTTTAAAGATCTCCTTTACATACTTATAATCAGGTTCTCCCACCTTTGCTTTATTAAAACTTTTCATATAATTGAATAGTATCCAGTTAAATTGAAGCACAGAATTGTTTCAGTCATTCATCTTGTTAGGTATTTACTTTTTAATCTATTCAATTTTTTAACCATCATTAACAACTCCACTATGAACATCTTCATGCCTGCAGCTTTTATTTTTTCTTTAAATTTTCAAAAGAGTAATTGTTGAATCAGGGGATAGAATATGAATGAACAATTTATGGCTTTTCTTACATGTTGCCAAAATATTTTCTAGTAGTGTCAATTATAAAACCAAGTCACTAGCAAATATGTTTGTAAACCTATGAGGAAGAATTCAGCCACTTATTTAGCAGACTTAAACTCAAGAGCAATGGAATAAAACTAACAATAAAATTATTTAGTATAATAAATTTTATTGTGATTTATTTATTATTACTTTTCAGCATTATACTTAGGTCAGAAACCACAGGCTTGAATCAATTTAATTCAATCATATATACAGACACACATATTTAATTCAATCATATGCGCACACACGCACACACATATATATAATGACAGAGTTGGAATATACACTAAGTGATCTAACAGGTCCCTCTCAAAGCATTTTATATATATATATATGTGTGTGTGTGTGTGTATGTATATATGTATGTATATATGTAAAATATGTATTATATTCATGATATTGGGACTTTTATGTTTATATATATTATAAATGTTCAGCACAGAAAATATTAAAAACACAGCAAAGAATGAAAATTCGTTTCTAATTCCAGCAACCAGACAGCCCTTTGTTGATATTTTTTGTATGTTCTTTAAGACTTTGTTTATATATGCACATTGTTTAAAAAGGATCCATTGTGATACTGTTTTTACTATGCTTTTAATATAACATGAACATTTCCCCATGCCAATGAGTCTTCTCAACAGCAGCATTTTAATTGATGCATATGTTCATATTTATGGGGTACTGTAATATTTTGTTACATGCATAGGATATGTTATGATCAGGTCAGGGAATTTAGGATCGGATACTTATCATATCTATGTGGGGGGGACATTTCAAATCCTTTCTTCTAGCTATTTTGAAATACAATATGTTGTTAACTATAGTCATTCTGTATCTGCTATTGAACATTAGATCTTATTCTTTCTAACTATGTTTGTACCCATTAAACAACTCTCATCCCCTCTGCCTCCCTCCACACACACACATCTTTCCCCACCTCTAGTAACTATCAGTCTGCTCTCTACTTGCATGAGATCAATTCTTTTAGCTCCTGCATATGAGGGGTAATATATGTTTATCTTTCTGTGCCTGGCTTATTTCACTTAACATAATAACCTCCGGTTTTATCCATGTTGCTGTAAATGACAGGATTTCATTGTTTTATATGATCAAATAGTATTCCATTTTGTACATATACCAAATTTTCTTATCTATTTGTCCATTGATGGACACATTGATTTCATATCTTCACTATTCTGAACAGTGCTGCAATAAATTTGGGGGTTTAGGTATCCCTTTGATACACTGATTGCCTTTATTTTGGATAAATATCCAGTAGTAGACTGTGAATTGTATGGTAGTTTTTAGTTTTTTGAGACTAAATACTGTTTTCCATAATGGCTGGACTGCCATGCCCCGTGGCTCACACCTATAATCCTAGCATTCTGGAAGACTGAGGTAGGAGGATCACTTGAGTTCAGGAATTAAAAAACCAGCCAGAGCAAGAGTGAAAACCATCTTAACTAAAAGTAGAAAAATTAGCCTGGCGCCTATAGTCCCACCTACTTGGGAGGCTGAGGCAGGAGGATCACTTGAACCCAGGAGCTGGAGGTTGCTATGAGCGAGGTTGAGGCCAGGGCACTCTAGCCTGGGCAACAGAATGAAACTCTGTCTCAAAAAAGAAAGAAGAATGGCTGTACTTATTTACATCCCCACCAAGAGCATATAAGAGTTCTCTTTGCATCCTCACCAGCATCTATTATTTTTTATCTTTTTTAATAATAGCCATTCTTACTGGGGCGAGATGATACCCCTATTGTTTTTTATTTGCATTTCCCTGATGATTGTGATGTTGAGTATTTTTTTCACACACCTATTGGCCATCTAATACATCTATATGCTTTTGAAAAATGTCTATTCAGATCATTTGCCCACTTTATCATGGGATTATTTGGTTTCCTGCCGTTAAGTTGTTTGAATTTCTAATACACATAGTCCCTTATCAGACAAATAGTTTCTGAATATTTTCTCCCATTCAACAGGTTGTTTCTTCATTCTGTTAATTGTTCCCTTTTCTGTGCAGATGCTTTTTAGCTTAATAGTCCCATTTGTCTATTATTGATTTTGTTGCCTGTTCTTTTGAGGTCCACAAAATCTTTGCTTCCCCTACATATTCTCTGTATTTTCTTCTAGTAGTTTTATAGATTCAAGACTGAGGTTTAAATTTTTAATCTTTATTGAATGAACTTTTGTATATGGTGAGAGACCTGGGTCTAGTTTCACTCTTCTGCATGTGGATATGCAGTTTTCAGCCCCATTCAGTCTGTCCTTTTCCCAATTTATGTTTCTGGCACCTTTGTCAAAAATGTTCGGTATAAATATGTGGACTTATTTCTGAGTTCTCCATTCTGTTTAACAGTCTGTGTGTATGTTTTTATACCAAATACCATGCTTACTTTTAATGGCTCTGTAGGTATATCATGATTTATTTACCTATTTCCCTAATACTAGACATTTGTTTTGTCTACAATTTTGTTTTTTTTTAACAATATATGGTTGTGCAAAGAACATCCATCCTTGTGTGGTTTCCTTAGCACAAATTCCTAGAAGTGGAACAGCTAATACACAAAACACTAAGAATTTCGACACATTGCCAAATTACCCTTCTAAAATGTTGTACCAAAGACACACCCAAAATCACAGTATAAGAATGTATATTTTCCAATGTGGCAGGAATTGTATCTCATAGGTATAATAAAATTTCTTTCCAAATATCAGCGGTCAAAAACCATATTCTTTTATACTTTAGATAGGTCGCTTAGGTATAGAAAAAGCTTATTTCTAGCTACTCCCTTGGACCCTGTTTAATCTCCTCGTATTATATAATTAGTCTAAGTTATTAATACAGCTGAAACTATTTTTGAGGCTTACCTTTAGTAATGAGAGCTTACGGCTCTGAGGGAAAATGTTCTTTTATAACAGCTTTCTCTGTTTTTTATTTAACAGGCCACACCCCCTGTGACCATTCCAGGATCAGCCAAGTTTACCCCCAATGGCAGCAGCTTCAGCATTTCCTGGCAGTCTCCTCCGGTCACTTTCACAGGCATTCCAGTAAGCAGGAAAACAAAAACCCAGAAATCTGGTCAAAGCCAGTTTAGAGAAAAATCAGAATAAATTGAAGAAATGTGCAGGAAAAGTCCAAAGTCAGAATGCCAGAAGCACAATATTTTTTAAGTGACATTTGTAAACTTACCAGCAAGGTAACCTTATGGTCCACAAAAAAGGTGTTTTGACTTATAGTTTAGAAAACTAGAAGAGAGTTTCAAATGTTGATAAACAACTTAGAAAGGCATCGAGATTTTTTGTGTGTTAGTAGTATATTTGTATATTTCTAAAAGCCTGTAAAATTAATAGCTGAACTTAGACTTCTTATAGAAAAGCTGGTGTTATTATTAAAAATAACTTTATAAAGTTACTTTGAAATTATTTTGTAGGTATGTCATTTTGAAGACTCAAAAAAATTAAACTGAAATCATTTTTTTCTTTCAAAGTCTGAATAATCCATCCTGATGGATATTTGAAAATAAATGAGTGCTGAAATATGCAGATTTAAGTCATACATAAGAATCAATTTGATATGTTAAATGATTGCTATCTGATAAGTCACCAAGATTTAACTTGATTGCTAACGACTCTTTTAAAAATATATTGGATCTTTTATAGCTTATCATAAAGTAGCCATAGGCCTACACACTGCTGACGCTCAAGAGGTGTGTAACTCCTGATAAGGTTCAGGGAGTGGGTTATGATAACAGATACTGACCTTATTTTTCTCTTCTCCTCCCCTTTCCCAAAGGACCTCACAAATGTCTCTTACTGGCAACCACTGGCAACTCCTAGAGGTTTCTAGCAAAGTCCAAAGCCCTCTGTGGAGCTGATGAAAATGAAAGTGACTGAATGAATTATGCTGTACTCTGTCAATGAATATTTATTACATTCCATGGAGGAATAGCCAACAATAAAAGCATCCTGCTGGCAGCAATTTGGAAAATGGTGGCTTGTAGAAAATACTTCTGGAATGAGAATTTTTAACTGGCCCATGGATCTGGAGTGATTATTAAGTTACCCATCTCATTGAATAGTAGTAACCACTAGTCCCTCTGCAAGGGTGACCTTGTCAGTAGACATTAGAAGAGAGGAGTTTGGATGCGGCAGTATTAGTTTTGCTTCTGGCAAAAACATTGATCCACCCACTCTGATATGGGTCACAAAGGTTAACTATCTGTCCTTTTGGGGACTTTTTTTCTTTGGTAGGAAAAGACCTAAACCAACTCCAATGTTCCATTTGAGAAAACCCTTCTGTGTGAACCTAGAATGGCAGCTATAATTACAGAAATATTGGGACCTGCTGTTCTGCATCCTGTTGCTTCCTGCCTTTAACTTGGGAAGAATTTTCAAGAGCAAATACCTTATTTCTCATCTGGTATAAAGACAAGCACAGCATGTAGATGAAATAGCCCAGTTCAGATATCTTTCCAAATTACCTCTGAGACCAACCAACCTGGGACATTTTTCTTCCCTTTGCTTTCTTAATTAAATCATCTCCTTCTGAAGTATAGAAAAATCATTCTGAGTAGTTTTTTACTAGCTGCACACCTTCCACATTTCCTAATATCTTACATGGTAGGATACCAGTAGGATGCTATATAGTGTTTTTCAACAAAGAAATTTTAAAACTCTGCTATAGACACTGCATTCCTCTCCCTTCATCTAGATGCCCTTGAGTTTTCACAGAGACCCCTCACTTCACCCTTATTTGGTGAATATGGGCATTCTAAACAAGAGATTTAACGGAAAATATATGAGTACGAAGTGGCTGAGTTCACTGGCTATTCCTATGCCAGCTTTGGATTTATTCTTGCACCAGAAATTTCCAGTCTTGCTGGTTATGTAAGCTGTTTTATTTAGCTAAGACTTTGGACGATTAAGGCAATAAAGCTTGCCATTCCTATTTAAGGTAAGATAAAGCTGGCAAGGATAGCAGTGGTATTTTCAAAGGTTTGTGTTTTACTCTAGAGAGATAAGAACATTTCAGCCAGGAATGTTCTTTACATTGCTAAAGTCTCTATAGATCAGTGGTTCTCAACCTTCCTAATACCGCAAACCTTTAATACAGTTCATGTGGGTCGCGACCCACAGATTAAGAACTGCTGCTATAGATGCTTTCAAAAAGTAGATGGGTGCTTGTTCTCTTGCTTCTCCTGGTGGGTTGGCTCTAGTGATGAACGGTCCACACCACTTGCAGGACTGCCATAGGCCCACTGACTGGGCACCAGCAACTGTCCCTGAATTCTCCAGGAGTGCCAGCCCAGCCCCTGGAAGACAAAGAGCCAGGTGGAGTCTAAGAACACGTGAATCCACACCTTCTAAATTGGTATAAGAGGACTTTCAGACAGAAACACTAAAAACACTAAAAACACTATAATGAATTAGTATTAATGATGATTTCAGCTCTGCCTCAACTGAAGAATTTATCAGTTTTCATCTTATAAAATATCTTTTTAAAAATGCCTTTCTCTTTGTACTGCAAAACAAATATCCAAAGGTTGTCAACCCTGATTAGGGTTTACTTTTCTCTTGCATCTTAGAAAAATTACTTTCTGAGAAATCCCAAGGGTTGTAGGATTTTATTTACTCATTTGCCTTTGCTAGATTTCCTGAACATTGTAGGCTTTAATAAGTTCCCAGGGTAAGATTTCTTCCCAGAGGTGAATAGCCAAGAAAGCTGAACTACATATTCACAAATGTTAAGTGGAAGTTCAGTCTTTTCTAGCCTAAGGCTGGGGGAAATGTGGTGGAAAGAAGACCCTCACTAATTACAACTTTCTTTGACCTGTTTTTCCCTAATGACCTGCCTTTTCTTCTAATTATCTCCATTTCTTTCTGTCTTTTCATGGGAGAAAACTAAGAGCCTTGGCTTTACTTTTTTTTTTCTTTTTTTAATTGAGAAAGAGTCTCATTTTGTTGCCTGCGTAGAGTGTAGTAGTATCTTCATTCCTCACTGCCTTGTCCAACTCCTGGGCTCAAGTGATCCTCCTGCCTCAGCCTCCCAAGTAGCTGGGACAGGTGCCCACCATAACACCCAGCTAATTTTTCTCTTTTTAGTAGAGATGGGATCTTGCTCTTGCTCAGGCTGGTCTGGAACTCCTGAGCTCAAGCCATCCTCCCACCGCAGCTTCCCAGAGTCTTGTCTTCTTTATTGATTAACTTGGGCCACCATAACAAAATACCATAGAGTCAGTGGCTTAAACAACAGAAATTTATTTTCTCGGGATTCTGGAGGATAGAAGTCCAAGATCAAGGTGTCTGCCAGTTCACCTACTGGTGAGGGCTCTCTTCCTGGCTTAACGATGGCTGCCTTCTCATCATGTCTTCAGATGGCTTTTCCTCTACGTATATGCAATTGAGAGGGAGTGAGCAAGCACGCTGTTGGGGTACCAGCCGTCTAGTGTTTCTTATAAGAATCCTATTGGATCAGGGCCCCACCATTATGACCACAATTAACCTTAATTATTATCTTAAAGGCTCTGTCTCCAAATACAGCCACACTAGTGGTTTAGAACTGCAACATATGAATTTTGGGAGAATGCTACCATTCAGTCCATAACAACTGCCAACAAGTTAGTAGGAGCTAGTCAGCCTGCTGTCCAGTGGCAGTTCTGGGCTTCAGGCTACTGGGGAGAATCTCCAAATCTGAAAGGGCAGCAGAAGAGCAATGCTTTATTGTTAAATGTTTACCTGGGCTTTTTGTAATGCTTTGAGGAAGGATTCAGAATAGTATAAGAGGTTAAACCCAAGCCAAATATCTGTTTTCTTCTTCTTGAGAGAGAGAAAAAGAAATTTCTGCATCGTATTTCCCAAAAGGCATATCTGTATTCCTGTTCTGATGTGAGACTTGGTTACAAATCTTGGCTCTGGCATTTATGAACTGTTCCCTTTAGCTAGTCATGTGGCCTTTTTCAAGTAATATCCTGTACTCTATTATTACCTTAGACAGTTGTGTTGTTCAAACAGCGCCTAAGTATGTGGCTAACATGATGGGGAACTTATTGCTACCTTTCATGTGTCCTATTCCTATAAAACAAGGGTCAGAGAAAGTGGAGTCTGTATTTAGGATTAATTTATATAACACAAATGTCCTCAATACATGGGAGAGCTTAGCCACAGTTCTTGCAGAATATAATAGTTTAGGTGTGACCTGAGAAGACTTTAAGAACTCCAATCAGTAGACAAATTATGGACACATAGCCCAATAATTTTATTTATCAATAATATAGGATACTTTGTAAGTATTTGCTATGCTTTCTAGGCTCAGCGCCTGTAGCTCAAGTGGCTAAGGCATCATCCAATACACCAGAGCTGCCAGATTTGAATCTAGCCCAGGCCTGCCAAACAATGACAACTACAACCATAAAATAGCCAGACGTTGTGCCAGATGCCTGTAGTCTCAGCTACTTGGGAGGCTGGGGCAAGAGAATCACTTAAGCACAAGACTTTGAGGTTGCTATGAGCTGTGACACCACGGCACTCTACCCAGGGCGACAGCTTGAGATGCTATCTCAATAATAATAATAATACTTTCTAGTGCTTTACTTTGGGCCACACATTATTTCCATTAATTATGTGGGAAGATGGAAGAGTGGAAAGAACAGACTTTAGCATCATTACTTACTAAGAAGTAAGTTCCTAGGCCAGCTGGTATCAGACAGCTATGTTCAAATCCTGGGTCCACCATGTACTAACTATGTGGCCTGAACAATGTGCTTCTCCATTTCCTTATCTATAAAATGGAAATGATGGGTATGATAGGGTTGTTGTTAAATTAGATAACATACATTCAGCTTTTTTAGCAAGCTCTCAGTAAATTACTGCTAGGTCTACTTTTACCTCTGGTATGCCATGCAGGCCACCTCCCAGTTTATTTATCTGTAAGATATAGCTATAGATCACTTACTTTACAGGCTTGCCATGAGAATTAAAAGATGTAAGGTTTAACCTAGTTGTCCATCTTTCACATTTGTAAATAGTGAGTAAGTGGTAGTTCCCCACCCTAGTCACTCTTGGTTTCTCCACCTTCATCCCCAACTAAAATAAAAAGCTAGAAAGATTGTCTTGCTATTAAAACCTCAAGACATATTGAGCCCCCCACAGAACAAAGTCACATACCAAAGTATGAAGTAGCTCTTCTTTGTCTCTTGCTGTTAAACCCTGTGGAAGTCTGTTGTGGAATGAGGAGGGGGCTGCATATATAATGTGCATGCCCAGAATCCCAGAGTTAAGAGAGACATAAGCAGGAATAAAGGCTGTGGAGGGGATCATTCCTGTCATAGGACCATGCTATGCTTTGAATGTGTCCCCCAAAGTTCATGTGTTGGAAACTTAATCCCCAGTGACCTTTAAGAAATGATACGGTCAGTGATCTTGAATGGATTAAGTGTTTTAATGTGGAAGTGTATTATGGCAGAAGTGTATTTGTTAAAACAAAATGCCCTTACCAGAAGGAGCTCCTTGATTTTGGACTTCCCAGCCGCCAAAACTGTAAGAAACAAAGTCCTGTTTATCATAAATTACCCAGTCTCAGACACTCTGTTATAGCAGAACAAAATAGACCAAACCAGTCCATATTCCTCAAACTCTGCTCATGAATTTTGATAAGCCTATTCGTCATGCCCCCACCTCCCAACCTGCCACTTCTCCAGTTTTTCCATCTCAGTAGATGGCACCACCCTCCCCCCAGCCACTAAGCCAGAACCTAGGACTCCTCTTTGACTCCTCCTGACTCATCTTTAATTCATCTCACAATTGTCCATCCACAAGCTGTGCCTCTAAAGAACAGAATCCAACCCCTTCCCATGACCACTATCCTGGTTGAAACCACTGGTATATTTCTGCCTGGATTCTTGCAAAAGCCTCTTAACTCATCTGTAGAACTTCTTTATAGGCTGCCTCCTATCCATCCCACAAAGCACCAAAGTGATCTGTTTAAAGCATTAATCCAATGTCTCATTTTTTTTAACTCTCCAGTGGCTACCCATTGCCCTTGGAATAATCCTCTCCCCTTCTCCAGAATGCCCTGTGGATAAAAAGTAACCTCCTTGGTTACTCAGCACCTAAATTTAAAAAGTGTACTCTCCTTTGACTATACCTATACCCTATTTTATTTCTTTTAGGTAGGTATCACTAAAATGATCTTTTCCCGAGCCTGACTAGATCCATTGAGCTACCTCCGCATAGCAATGACTCAGCAAGGCCCGGCCTGAAACTGCCTCTACCTAGATACAGCCAACATGGTACCATGCCATTGGCCCAACCCTGTCACGCACCTCATCCCCCACCTCCTTTCCCCACCCCTTCCCCACGCTCTATATAAAGTGGCTGCTTGACGCAATAAAGTTGAGTTCCTGCTTAAAAAAAAAAAAAAAAAGAAAAAGAAATGAAATCAGAAAGGAAGAGCAAAGAGAGGGAAGGAGGGAGGGGAGTGGGGCTTTAGTGTGTGCCACACCTCTTGGGCGCAAGACACAATTGTAAGAGGGACTTTACCTAAAAAATGCAATCAGTATAACCTGGTTTATTGTACCCTCAATGAATCCCCAACAATACAAAATAAAGAAATAAAAAAAAAAGAAACACTCTCACAAAAAAAAAAAAAAAAAAAAAAAACTAAAATGATCTTAACCATGTTTCTATTTATGGTAAGTCACCCCATTAAAATGTAAGCTCCTCAAGGGCAGAGACTTTATTTTGTTCCTATCTGTATCCTCAGACTCTAGAACAATGCCTGGTCCATACTAAGTACTTATACTTAGTACTTATAAGTATGTATCAAATGAAGAGCATCCAATAAGCTTACATCACCTATGTACAAGGACTATGGCAACTTTGTAAAATCTAGAACCTTCCACATTATCCCCAGCTGATAGAAGTAGTGTCACTGTTCTGCCAACTAAACTCCAATTCTCTGATTAAATAACGCAGTATTCTTGGCATTGTATAAGGTCCAGGGTAATTTTTAAATTTTTGAATTTTTACTTTTATTGTCCTGATAATTTAAAACAATTCATCGGTGCATATTCTAGATCAACTCTGGTGGCCATGAGCATCTGAGGTCTTTGCCTCCTCTAGTTTACTACTATGCATCCTGTATAAAACTAAGTCCACAGGGGATGAGGCACCTTCTGCTCTTGGAAGGACCTACATATCTATGAGGTAATGTACTGAACTTCAAAGCTTTTTTTAAATTCTGCATATTAATTTCCTCTGCTGGCCCTTGCTTCACCTAACTTTAGCATAAAGACTCATGGTACAGAATAATTCAGGTTCATAATAACAAAAGTTTAAAATGTTCAATTTTTACTTAACTATGTAATTTTGCAAATGTCTTAGATCATTTTGTGATGCTAGGACAGAATACTTTTCACTGGATAATTTATGAGATGAAATTTATTGGCCAACAATCTGGAGACTGGGAAGTCCAGTATCAAACTGCCAGCATCTAGCAAGGGCCTTGGTGTGTCATCACATGGTGGAAGGTGAGAAAGGGTTCGAGGGGGCTGAACTCACCCTTTTACAATGATACCAACCCCTCCCATGACAGAGGAGCCCTCGTGGCCTCATCACCTTGAGGGTCCCACTTCTTAATACTGTTGCAATGGCAATTAAATTTCAACATGAGTTTTGTAAGGGACAAACATTCAAACCATAGAATTAAAACTAATGTCTGGGAAAATAACACTGATGTACATTTGTTTACGTTGATAGAAAAGAGAGTACTAGTTCCCTGCTAGGGAAAGTCAATGCTATGAGTATGCCTCAGGAATGCTCCATTACTAGTAATTGGCAATGCTATTTCTACACCCATGTTGGCTACTAGGTGACTAAAATTTTATATTTATTAAAGGTCTGCTATCCCACATATGACAATACTGTTTAATTACTTGACACATCATTTTTCTTCTGTTACAAAATTTTGTTTGCAGCTTTTAAGAATTCCGGGAGTTGTGAAGATACTTAGTTTTGTGAGAGCAGGTGATGCAAAGGGACCAAATCAGTAATCTAGGAAGGATCAATTACAACAGAGGCCCTCCTGATGTTATGCCTGAGAAGCAGAGTGTACCAGCATTAAATATATTCTCTGGAGTCAGGGAGAACTGCAGGCCAGCCCTGGCTCTGCCATTGCTCAAGCCATGATCTTAACCCTCCTCTGCCTTAGTTTCCTTATCTATAAAGAGGGAATGATAACAGTGCTTGTGTGGGATCATTGTGAAAATTAAAGGGATTGTCAGCATACCTGGCACATGGTGAATTCCTAGCAACTGTTCCATGGATGGCATCACATTCTTGATTTGCTCAGGCTCTTTGCCTCTTGCATTTATTCCTCTTTGGATCCCAGAATCTGCTATAGGGATGTCTTAATACATGAATCCATGGACTTAGTGGCTGTAATTGATTTAACAGAGAAAACAGAACGCCTAGGCCCACCTTGTGTCGTCATCACTGATTAGCTACATAATCTTAAATGAATCTCTTTTCCTCTGTAGGTAGTTTATATCTTCTAAGAAGGAAATCATAAGACTTGCTCTACTTGACAGAGTTCATGAGGATGAAATGAAATTGCAAAAATGCTTTAAGGTTTAAAATATTATTCAAGTGAAAATGTGATTATTATGGGCAACTTGGCATGCTAGATATTTAAAAATAACAGACTTTTCAAATATTGGCTGTTGATGGATCTTTTCTATTTGGGAATGCATCTAAATTCTGCCCTATTCATACTACATGTGATCTCTGTGAAGAAAGCATTTTGTCTCCTAATAGTCAAGGACCACCGGCCACATAGCAAAGGCTAAATAAATGCTTGGGGTGGAGAGCCCAGCCCATTAACTTTGTTTTCCATGTATTTACCAGGTGTCACCAACACATCATCATCCAGTGAGCATGGGAGAACAGAGACAGCACAGCCACACAATCCTGTCCTCCCCACCCAGGGGCACCGTCAGCCTAAGGTATGAATGCTTGAAACGCCACACACCTCACCACAGGAGAATTAACAGTAAAACACAAAAAGAACAAAGAGAAACCAGAGTGATGATTCTCCATAAAATTTATCCACAATCAATAGATAGGTAAAAGAAAGGGGATTTCATTAACTATTAATGAAGATTTGTTAGGTGATTTCTTGAGGGAGGTAATAATGGTTTACAGTTAAGTTTTGTGTAGGATACATAATAGCAATTCTTAGGGCTGCTGAGAATCATGTGATATTAATTTTTATATTAAATGAGCTACATTTAATACATACAGTTTTTCATACTGATCAAGCACAATCTGCCCAGGAGAACACAGTAGTCCCCTTTAATCTGTGATTTCTCTTTTTGTAGTTTCAGTCACCCATGGTCAATCACAGTTCAAAAATATTAATGGAAGATCCTAGAAATAAACAATTCATAGGTTTTAAATTGCATGCCACTTGGAGTAGCATGTTAAGATCTCAGGCACCATCCTATGCTTTTCTGCACTGGGCACGAATCTTCCCTTTGTCCTGCATATCCCCACTATCTGTGCTTCCCACTCAGTAGTCATTTAGCCGTCTGGGTTATCAGATCACTGTTGTGGTATTACTGTGCTTGTGTTTAAGCCAACCTTATTTTGCTTAATAATGGCTTCGTAGAGATACTACAAACACATTCCCAAGAGGGAAATTGATTGCATTAGATACCCACATTCAAAAAAAACAGGAAGAGTGCACTTCAACAACCTAATGAATCATCTCAAGAAACTGGAAAAGAGCAATCCAACCCCAAAAGTAGCAGAAGAGAAATAACCAAAATTAGATCAGAAATAAATTGAAAACAAAAAAATCACTCACAAAATTAATAAAACAGAAAGTTGGTTCTTTGAAACGATGATCAAATTCAATAAACCTTTCACCAGATTAACTATAAACAGAAAAGCTCTCTAATAACCATGATCAGAAACAAGAAAGGGGAAATAACAGATACCATAGTGATATAAGAAATCACCTTTGATTAATACAAAATAATTCTATGCCCAGAAATTTGAAAATGTAAAGGAAATGGACCAATACTTGGAATCACACTCCTTCCCAGACTTAACGAAGAAGAAATACATACCTTGAACAGACCAGTATCCAGCACTGAAATTGCAACAATAAAAAAAGTTCCTAACAACAAAAGAAAAAAGTCCTGGACCAAATAGCTTCACACCAGAATTCTATCAAACCTTCAAAAGAAAGCTTGTGCCTTTACTACAGAACTCTTCCAAAACATTGAGAAGGTAGGAACCTTACCCAACATGTTCTGTGAAGCAACTGTCATCCTGATTCCAAAACCAGAAAAGGACCCAACAAAAAAGGACAACTTCAGACCAATTTCACTAATGAATGTAGATGCAAAAATATTCAATAAAATCCTAGCCAACAGAATATAGCTATACATTTAAAAAAATAAACATCATGATCAAGTAGGCTTTATCCCAGGGATGCAAGGATTAATTTAACATACACAAATCCATAAATGTAATCTACTACATCAATAGAAGCAAAAACAAAGACCATATGATCATCTCAATAGATGGAGAAAAAGCACTCAACAAAATTTGGCATCCTTTTCTGATAAGAACACTTATGAAATTAGGCATAGATGAGACATTTCTTAAGCTGATTGAAGCCATCTATGACAAACCCACAGCCCATATCATACCGAAGAGAGTTAAACTGAAAGCATTTCCACTTAGAACTGACAACAGACAAGGATATCCACTGTTGCCACTACCATTCAACATAGTGCTGAAAGTTTTAGCCAGTGCAGTCAGGCAAGAGAAGAACATCAAGTACATCCAAATGGGGACAAAGGAGGTCAAACACTTGCTCTCTTTGCTGATATGTTTTTATGTGTAGAAAACCCTAGAGACTCAAACCACCAGACTCCTAGAAGTGATCAAGAAATACTGTAATGTCTCAGGATATAAAATCATTGTCCGCAAATCAATAGCCTTCATATATGCCAATAAAAATCAAGCCAAGAATCAAATCAAAAACACAATACCCTTCACAATAGCTTCAAAGAAAATGAAATACTTAGGAGCATACCTAACAAAAGAAGTGAAGAACCTCTATAAAAAGAAATAGAAGAAGACAAACAAATGGAAAAACATGCCATGGTTTTGGCTGGGAAGAATCAACATTGTTCAAATGTTTGCCATCCAAAGCAATCTACAGATTCAGTGCAATCCCCAGTAAGATACCAATGCTGTACTTTGAAGAACTGGAAAAAATGGTTCTTCATTTTGTATAGAACCAGGAAAAAAACCCATACAGCCAAGGCTATTCTTAGTAATAAAAACAAAGCCAGAGGCATCATTCTGCCAGACTTCAGGTTATATTACAAGTCCACACAGTGATCAAAACAACATAGTATTGGCACAAAAACAGAGATATAGACATACAGAACAGAAGAGAAGACCTAGAGATAAAACCAGCCTCATATCACCATCTGATCTTCAATAAACCAAACAAAAGCATATACTGGAGAAAAGAATCCCTATTCAATAAATGGTTCTGGGAGACTGAAACTAGCCTGCACCTTTCACTACTTACAAAATTAATTCACAGTGGATAAAAGATTTAAATACATGACATGAAATGATTTAAAAAAAAAAAAAAAAAAAAACTTTAGAAGAAAGTATGGAGGAAATTCTTGATATCAGCCCAGGGAAACATTTATGAAGAAGACTCCATTGGCAGTTGCAGCAACAACAAAAATAGGTAATTGGAACTTAGGCTAAAAAGTTTCTGTACAGCTAAGGACACAACAATTAATGCAAACAGACAACTTTCAGAGTGGGAAAAGATATTTGAATGTTACAAATCTAACAAAGGGATGACCAAGATATATAGAGAACTCAATCAACAAGAAAAGAGCAAACAATCTCATTTATTGTTGGACAAGAGACATGAACCAAACCTTCTCCAAAGAAGACAGACAAATGGCTAAGAAACATATGAAAAAGTGCTCATTGTCCCTAATCATCAGAGAAATGCAAATCAAAACCACCTTGTCATATCACCTAACTCCAGTGAGAATAGCCTCCATCACAAAATCCCAAAGCTGCAGATGCTGGGATAGTTGTGAGAGAAGGGAATACTTTTGCACTGTTGGTGGAATTGCAGACTACTACAACCTCTTTGGAAAGAGAAGACTCCTCAAAAGAACTAAAAGTAGACCTTCTGTTTGACCCTTGCAATCCCAATAATAAATTATTTCCCAGAAGAAAAAAAATCATTTTACCATAAGGACATCCGTGCTTAAATGTTTATCTTAATTCAGTTCACAATTACCAAGATGAGGAATCAGCCCAAGTGTCCATGAACCCATGAATGGATTAATAAACTATGGTATCTGTATACCATGGAATATTATTCAGCTGTAAAAAAGACGGAGACATTACATCTTTTGTATTAACGTGGAATTGAACATTGCTCTTATTAAAGTGAATCAAGAATGGAAAAGCAAGTATCCAATGCACTCAATGCTAATATGAAGCCAGTAGATGAACAACTACACACCCTCATGAGAGAAAAACGTAATTCCAGTGGGGAGGAGAGAAAAAGGGAATTGGTAAGCTTTCTAATGGTCACAATGTAAGGTATACAGCACACCTCCTGGGTGAAGAGCTGAACTACAACTTAGACTTTACCTAGCAGACACAATGTAACCACATCATCTGTACCTTCACATTAATCTGAAATTTTTAAAAATAATAGTGGCACTAAAGAGCAAGAATAGTATTGTTAGCAATGCATACCAAAGACAGGACATTTCTTCAACCAAAGAGGAGTTGTAAAGTGCTTCCTTTAAATGGAAAGATGAATGTTCTTGACTAAATATATTGGAAAGAAAAAAAATTGTATGCTGAATTTGCTAAGATCTATAGTAAAAATGAATCTTTTATCCATGAAATTGTGAAGGAAAAAAATTCGTGAAAAGTATACATGTGTGTACATACACACACATACACACACACACACTTATATATCAGGTTCTGTATTTATCCAACGTCTTTAGCATCCACTGGAGGTCTTAGAACTTGCCCCCTAGAAATTTGAGAAGGGTGCCCTTAAAAGTACATACAATAGGCTCGGCGCCTGTAGCTCAAGCAGCTAAGGCACCAGCCACATACACCAGAGCTGGTGGGTTCGAATCCAGCCCAGGCCCACCAAACCAGTGATGACTGCAACCAAAAAATACCTGGGCATTGTGGTGGATGCCTGTAGTCCCAGCTACTCGAGAGGCAGAGGCAGGAGAATCACTTGAGCCCAGGAGCTGGAGGTTGCTGTGAGCTGTGATGCCACGGCATTCTGCCTAGGGCGACAGCTTGAGACTCTGTCTCAAAAAAAAAAAAGAAATTAAAGAAAGTTCATACAATAGAAACATACATTAGTGACCACCTCCCTACATTGACCACCTCCTAAATTTCATAGGCTGGATGTGTACTACATCTACAGGCCTGTTACTTGTGTTGACGACCTCCATGTGTTGAGCCGTTTGTTACCAGTGTGGCCAACTTACAGAAGTTCTACTGTATTTAAAAACTTCAACGAGTAGTGGTGTCCCCTACTGCCATTTCTTATGTTTACTTTTTTACTTTTGTGAAGATGGCCAAATGAACACGTCCACAAATGGACAAATAGAAGCTTCAGGGCTATAGTAGCAAATTGTAACCACTTAGTGGCCACGAAAATATCCAACATATAGTAAAGCATGAACCTCCAGACACCTTCTACTATATTTCCTTTTTCTCTCTCTCTTTCTCAAGTGATTTGAGTTCTCCATAGAATACTCTTCAGATTTTTCCCACTGAACTAATCTTTGTCTGTCTTACAGGAAGCCTAGGGGAGAGGGTAAAAAGTGCCGGAAGGTGTATGGGATGGAGAATCGGGACATGTGGTGTACCTCCTGCCGCTGGAAGAAGGCCTGCCAGAGGTTCATCGACTGAGCGATGCCCAGAGGGGCCCAAGGCCCTGAGCCACTTCTGCCCTGGCTTTCCGCTATCGGTGTTGGAAAGAGCTTTTCCTTCCAAATAAAACACACCTGAAGCCTAGGAAGAGCATTTTCAGAAACCCCCGTCTGGTGGAATAACAGCAAAAAAAAAAAAAAAATAGAAAAATAGTCACCACCTTACTGCTCTTCTGAGAATCCAGCCTAGAGAGCTATATTTTTTCCTTCAAAAAAAAAGTCAACTTTTTTGCTGTATGTGTAGGTCTTAAAACTGTAGACTTCTATAGCAATTGAACCAACAAAGCCCATTTTACCTAGAAAGGAGGCATATTTTGATAAGCTTTCTCAATCATGTTTCTGAGATTTTTTTGGCACAACAATAAGCTACACATTATTCAGTAGCATTTGTACAAAGACCAATACCTGCTTTTGTTGTGAATAATCTTTTCCCTGTTTTTTATTTGACTTCTTGGAGCAGTATACATCATGATGTGTTGCAAGAAAGTGCAGCACTCTGCATCTTTTTTATGTCTTTTTGTGTTTGTTTTTAAGAATGGCTCCAGACTGAACCATGGTAGAGCTGTTAGCTTGGTGGAACCCAGATGGCACAAACTCGAAAAGCATTTGGCGGTGGAAATCACCAGCAGACTTCAGCCCCAAACTAAGTTCAGGAAATCCCTCTGTCACTGTTGGAAAACATCTAGGAGTCTTCCTTGGATTTAGAAGAAGCTCTTCCCCAAGAGGCAGCACAGCTAATTGTCTACCTGCCATCCTGTAGTCAAGAACAGGCACCCCTAGCCATCTGGGTAAGCCTCGATACTTCTTTCAGGAATGTGATACAAAACAGCAGCTCGGATCTGTTTGTTACTGCTTGTCTGTCAAGACTGTAGCCAGGTTCATAGGTCATTGGTCCTTCCTTCCAAACTCTATCACTGACTGATTTCAGAAAAGGTAGAGAACTCCAAACTCTCCCAGCAGGTTTGCTTTAGAGAAAGAGCACAGCCAACACGTCCCCATCTGTTCAGAAAGTCATGTTAGGTCAACACACCGCTTCCATTCTGAGTGCACTTTTACAGGTTTTATGCTTTAGCATGTCTAGGAGATGGGTTAATGAACAATATAAACATTATATGGGTAAATGGGAGGTGCAAACTTTTATTTTTCTTATGAAAATATTGAAGATACTCATTAAGAATTTGCTTAAAAGGGAACATATACAACACCAAAAGGAAAATGCATGTTGGAATAGGAATCTCTCAGTTTGGTAGGGTCAGGGCTTGCACTGTGCTCCATTGATTGAGCTCTGTAATTTGAAGTATTTGTTTGCTTGTTGGTTGGTTGGTTTTGGTGGTGATGATGTGGGGGAGGGGAGTAGTTGTCAAGCCCCATAAATAAGCTCATTTTCTGTCTTTCCTACTTTCAATTGCCCTGCTACAGAGTTCTTTCTCCTATATTTATGCAAAGTAATAAGAGCACCTTAGAGGAGGTACCGTGTAGGGACGGGGGTGTGGGATCAGCCATAGGAATGTTCGATGAAATTGCACAGAGGAAAGTTTAATATATGTGTTGAGCTTGTATGTATATTTTTTAAAAAAGAACAGAAAGAAGTCATCTAGTAATAACATATCTTTTTTAATATAAGTAAGGGAAAATATGAGGTGGTTCCACAGTACAACGTCCACAATCTGTGAACTCATATATTTTGGCAATTTATTTTTTAAACCCTCATGTAACTTTTTAAAAATTATTCATTGGAAGAGGTTGTCTATTTTTTTCCTTCATTTATTTTTTTCTTTGAAAACATTTGTTTCAAGACAATAGAAAAAGAGCGTCATCTGATTTCACGTGGTGATAACCAGTCCATACCAGGCATAGTATCAGCTATACCGTATGTCTCGTGCTTACAAGGTCAGCCAGGAGAGGGCAGTTTTTAAAATGCAAAAATATGTTTGTTTCCTCTACCCTAGTGTGTCCTTTCTCTTCTTGGTGTCCTGTCATTTCACCTGCAGCACCACTGCAGATGATACAATGTTCTGGCCTGGTCCAGGAGGCCCTGAACAATGGGCAGAATGCCCAGTGGCCATGGAGAGGCCAAACCTGGTCAGCTGTTTAAGTACATAGTGAACTTGCTCAGAGTCAGGGTACAATGCTGGACCAGAGGTTTTATTCTTTGGCAAAACCCAGATTGATCAAAGAGCTGGTCCTTGATTTTTGGATTGAGTCACTAATCAAAACCACTCCCAGAACTTTGAGACACAAAAAGGGAAAGATCTTTACTGAGGAACAAGGCCCTGTGACTTTCAGTCCCAAAGATGCAGCCCAGGAGTGGTTCTGAGCTCTGGCTTAACTGAGGCAACTTCACTGCTTACCTGGCGTTCAGGCAGTGCACAGGTGTAAGCAGACCGTAGCAGTGAACGCAGCTTCCCTGGGATTTTGTCTCCTTCCTAAAGCCTTCTTCACACCACCTCTTCTGAATCTCCTACACACATGGGGCTCCTTTCTGCTGGCTAGCCCAGGGCACTGTGTACTTTCTTCTTTGCCTTCAGATACAGACAGACCCTCAGTACCTTCCTGGACACACATTTCCTGTATTGAGGTATGTGATAACGAGGAGACCACCAAGCTACAGCTTTGTACAAGCCACCCAGAAAGCTATGAATTTCAATCTATGGCTGCCATCTGTGAAAGTCAAAATTTTTTGTTAAGTTATTTTGTTATCTTTTGGAGCTAATGAAGTGCCAAATTAAGCCAGACTTTGATTTTACACCATTCCTGTGGAACCGAGTTCTTTTTATGTTGTCATTTGGTGGGGGAAGGGTGGGAAGACAGCAAGCTGGTTGGAGCCCTGCCCAAGGGCTCAGTGGCCTGACTCTGCATAGGGAGTGGCAATACAATGAGTTTTGGTCCCAAATATTTCTAAATAAGGCATGTTGTAGCCATTTGATTTTTGGCTCCCTTGACACCCCTTCGGAAATGGTTTTTCATCTCTCCCAAGAAAGTATTTCATGGTGACAAATAGGGCATTTGCCAGGTAGCAGCAAAGCAGAGTGTTGATCAGACAGTAGTTTAAGCCTTAGTCCTTCCAAGGTAACAGGCACTCAATTTGTGGGAGGCAGGGAGGAGACACCAGAGACCTGTGGACACCTGGCCCCCACTCATCTTCTTGGTGCTGATCAGCTGGCTGTCACTGTCCCTGAGTTCTCCCTGGGAACTGCCATGTTCTCCCTTTGGAAGCAGCTGCTCTTAGCAAGGAAAGGGCCACCTTTGGGAAGCAGCTCTAGGCCCAGTGCAGGGCCGCCATGCCATCTCCAACAGGCACTCTCGAGGGGACATGCACTTCTCTCCACATCATTTGCTGGAAAGTTTCCTTCCCTGGCTGGCAAAGCGAGTGCTAGGAAGAGAGTAGTGGGTTTCTGACCAGGAACGTGCACACTCAGCTGCGAAGTGCCCATTGGCAGCTCCACATACCAACAAGGTGCCCTTGATTAGACGATTCTTTGTCCAGCCATAACCACATTACAGATGAAAGAATGTTGCGGTTCCTGGGCTTTCCAAAAACTTTTCAAAGATAGTTGCATTCACCTTGCAAAAGATTCCTGAAACTGAAATGTCCTCTATTAAATTTCAAGATCACTCAAGTTATAAGTCTGCTATCTCTGGTGTCACACTTAGCCAAACTTTTGCAAGTAGCCTTGGGCTATGAATTATCCAGCACTGCTGAATTCATATCCCTCACTCTGTCAGACTCCATGGGAAAATAAAAGTGCAACATTCACGAGAGAAGGTTCAGAGAAAGGTGGCAAGAATCGTCCATGTAGGAGAGAATACCTTGAGAAGAATGGCAAAATACTGTAAATTATATTCATTTCCTCAGGGAAAAATAAAGGGCATGTGAAAAATAGATCTGGAGAATCCCAAGACTAGGAGGAATTTTGTTATCTCTAAAGTCTTTTCTGGTCAGAACAAGTTTTTTCAAGTGAAAATGATAATCATTTCGAGACATATTTCAGTGAACTGGACTTCCATGAGGTGTAGAAGAATGCCCTATGAAAAGGAGCTGTTTTTTTTTGTAACTGACTTATAGTCTAAGACTGACATTTGAACCATGGGCGCAGTGCCTGTGGGTATTTATAGATTCATGTAAGGCTTTTTTCTGAATGTACTTGTGAATACAAAGCCTTGCTGTTCTTTTTATAATTACCCAGTTGGGTGACTTTATTAGCTAGAAGCAGAATTCTGTAGGTGAAAAAAAGCTGTTAAAGATGTGCATTTTGCTTTAATAGCATGTTAAGGAATAAATTTCCATGGACTTCTGCGGAGAAGGTGCTGCTTTTCTCTTGAGACCCTGTAGAATTTCTATCGACCACATTAGCTGTAGTATTGACCTGTGTGAACTCGGTGAAGAATCTGTGCATACAAATGAGTGGAAACAGAGCGGGATTCATGAATATGCATGAGAATGTGGATCATTTTGGAGAATGCACTGGGCACACAGGTCAACTGGAAATTTCATTTCTCTAAGAAAGTAACCCTACCAGCAGCACACAGACTCCCCCTGTTCTTCAAACCTGTGGGGATGCCTCTGCATCAAGACTGTTTGCATTGTGTCTTTTTTTCATTGTAACTACCAAACCTGAAGTCAATAAATAAAATGAGATTAGCACTTTTAGGTACCAATTGTATCATTGAGTCATACACACCAATAGAACAAGGAAGTATAAAATGTACTTAAAACCAACTGATTATTATGACTTACTTTGAAAAAGCCCATATCCAATGATATGCTTTAAAAGGTGTATCCATCATAGGATTAGGAATCTAAAAGGGGAATTTAATTTCTGGTCCTGTTTTGTAAATAGCTCCTTTTTTTGAAGACAATCTCATGTTTTATAACTTTCATTGGGGGTCTGAGAATGACAATGGTAATGAGTTGTGGCAAAATGTAATCTTAAAGACAATTATCTTAATTTTCCAAATAAAACAAGAAATACATTGCTTAGGCTTCTACAATTCTAAGAGACATGACACTTTTATAATAAGCATTAGTACTTCTCAAGTTAACACAACTGGAAATATTTTACAAGATGCAATGTTTTGTAATCACAAAAAAAAAAAAAAATGAACATTTTGTGGGAAATGACCTTGGTTTTATACATTGTAGCTTATTTTTTAAAATATAGTATTTTACCAGACAGGAACTGTTAATATTATAATCAATTCCTGCTCACCAAACAAAGGGCTATGCCTCTTTTAAGCAAGTGTTTTGATGTGTATCTTTTCAATTAACCCTCTGCAACAGGGTAGAAATGCAGATCAGATGAAATGGTTATTATAAGAGAATCAAGATCTACTTTCATCATTACCAGTGTTTTACCATTAATTACCATTACTTAATTTTCAAAGACTTATGGAAAAGAGTCTTGAAGAATCAGTCTATATACAGAGGGTGTCAAAAAAATGTATACACATTTTAAGAGATGTTATCTATGTATTAATTTTCAAAGTTGAATTGAAGGGATTATTGCTGGTCAAGTGTACACAGACATACTGTACACATCCCTTTTAACTGCAATTCATACACTTTGTGGGAATGATTGATTTTGCTTCTAACACGATCACTTAAAATGTGTATACATATTTTTGCCCCCCACCTCAGGATTTTAAATCTAAAAAATGTTAACAGATATGCTTATAGGCCGTGGGAGAAATAAATTCTTTAAGGTAAAATGATAAATTCTGTGTCACAAAAACAAGTTTACCACTTGACCTACCAGAACCACAAACCCACCATTTAACTAGCAAGTATCATTTGATGGAAATTTCTAAAAGCATAGTATGTAGGTCCAAAGAATTTTTAGGTGATCAGTAGCATTTAAATTAATTTTATCCTCAGCACTAACTAAATCATTTCATTATCAGAACCTTGATATTTGTCACTGTGAAAAACTCACAGGCACTCAGTCATGATCAGAAAGTGACCACGTTTCCGGGAGCCAGGAAGCAAGGAGGGATCCATGGAGAGTTTATTAAGTGCACAAATGATTCCGAGCTTTGCCAAAACCATTTCATAATGCTGTACTTTTTTTCCCCCCCAAACCCACTCACTGTTAAAACAAGTAAGCATCGTTTAAGGTTTCAGTAATCCAAAAGCCAGGCTAATTAGCCAAAGTACACAGATGATATCAGAAGAAAAGCTGAGACAGAATAGCCATACACCCTTGGGCAACTCTTACTGAGGTGGGTCAGAAGGTCACTCAGACCTTGGTTTCAAATAGGCTTTGGAATCAGAACATGTGAGAACTAGAAATGCACAAAGTTAGGGCAAACTGTATACAGCCTTGGCTCCCAGTCTTTGAAATAAGTCAACCTGGAAATCTCTATCTTCATTCCCTTGGAATATTTCCATTTTAGCATTAAGATCCCCAAGAAATGTTTGTTGCTGTATAGTTGTGAATCAAATGAGTCTCATTTCATCTTTAAATAGAAGCTTCCTAATGGTATTATATATAGCAGAGTTTGCAAATTTAGATGACTTAGAAGGGCAAAGCAAGTTCTTTAAATGATCCATGTACATCAGACAAAAAAGGACACTAGAGAATGTGAAGTCATGTTGAAATGGAGAACACCTGCCCCTTTGAGGAAGGACACACACTTAGCTCTAGACAATCAGACCCATAAAGAAATCAGGCCCAGGGCCTCTTTTCTGTCTTGGAAATATATTACCTGACATTTTAAGTGTTGACAACGAAATCAAATGTTTGGCCAACACTGTGTAGACCAAAGAGAACCTATATGTGGGTGAGTGCAGCCTGTGGCCACCAGTTTCATCTATTGGAGAAAATAGATTTCACATCCCATGGCTAAAAAGGCCAAGTTCTTCCATCAGCCCCAGAAACTCACATGTTGTCACTATCTGAGCAACTAAAATTAAAAAAGGGAAAGAGGTCGTTTCTCGGCAGAAATCATTCTCTTGGAAGACTTGAATATAGAAACATGATGTCTTTAGCCTTGCCTCTGGTCAAAATATACTAAGTTATCCACCTCTTTCACTCTCCCTCCTTCTGGCATGCCCAGGCCATGCCCCAAAGCATTGAATAACTGTAGTCCTAATTTTCATACTGTTTTCACTACCGTGACCACTGTGATGAGGGGCTGGCAAAGAGAAGCCTTGTGCCTTGAGAAAAGGCAGCCAGGAGCCCCTAGAATTTTAAGATAGTACATGCCTCCTTGTGCCAAAGCCCTTTGCCAACTTCTCCACATTTATCCGCTCTCCCCCACCCCCATAATCTTTGTTCCAGTATAATATTACCATTGTTTCATCTCTGATGTGGCAGGGTCCTTGCTTCAGAACTGGTAGGCATGTAGGTATTTTAGAGTGTCCACTAACCTCAAAAGGCTGTTTTTCCACATAGAAAACCTTAACATCTTTGAGGGCAAAAGTAAAATGGGAATAAACATGTCATGCAAAAATTAGAAGTTGCTTCCCTGGTTTGGATAGACTAACTTAATTTAAACTGGTTTACATCCTGATGGTATTAGTATAATCACTAACCCTTCCAAATATATAATAAAGTACGTCTCTTTCAGACACATTATTTCATTTGATCTTTGTAAGAATCTAATGTAAAATAGGAATATTCTATTACCCACCTCCAACGCCAACCCAGAGTAATCTCAAACCTGTGAGTCAGCCTCAATTTTGCTTACAAAGGAAGGGCGAAAGGTCCTATTAAAGGGCTGGCTCAGACCTTAGCCTTCCAGAACGACTTGAGACCTGAGAAGACCTAGGGACTTACTGTGTTCTCAAGTCTAGGATTTGCAGTCTAGGAGAGCCCACTCATTCACTCATTCGTGTGGCCAAGTACAAAATTATCCCCAAATGTATCCCTTTACTGTAGCTAATCCCTAATCCCTAAATTCTAACCAAGTAAGTACTTACCTGATTTTATTAGCTAATGGGATATTCTGAGTAAAAGTTTTGAGTCCTTAGGAAAATTATTTTGCTGCTAGTGTATAACATTTGTCATCAATATAAACTTAGTGCCGGAAAATTTAAAACCAGCTCAAATTTATATTTAATAATTTATATGATCAAATCGAAATGTAAACTCAACCCTGGAAAAGCCTAGTAATATGGTTAAGTCATGTTTAAATATGAATGCAATTTCTTGTGTTGTGATTAAAAGACGATCCAATCTGTGAATGGGGTTCCTCTTACCCTTCACTCATTAGTTTATCAGTTGTACCAGGTCAAGTTTAGAGTAAGGCAGCTCACAGGGAACTTAGTCATGGAGCTAGAAGAAATCTGAGAAAACCAATTTGGCCTGACACCCACTTGATTAACATTCATTTTCATTAATGATACTTTAGTAATGTTCTGAAGTCATATAGTCTAAAGAAGGAAATGGTTTAGCACTTTTCTCTTCTGAGGAAAAAGGAGCCCATTTTGCAAAGGTTAGCATCATCCGGTGACAGTGGCAAGACTTTTTAAAAAGACTTAAGTTTTAGGGCACAAGAAGAAAACTATGGTTCCAAAAGCAGGTAACTGTAGATTATGAAAAAGGTGAAGAAGGCAATTAAATTCTATATTCTTTTTTTTTTTTTTTTCATGTTGGACACCATCCACATTATTATTAATTACCAGCTTTTAAAGAGAAGATGCCCTTTATATTATGAAAATGTTAAAAATTAACTCTCAAGTCTAATTATGACTTTCTCTTACTAGGACCAGTACCCTAAATTTTCAATTCATAAAAGTATCTGGAGTAGAAAGTGGCAACTCCTAAGAAAACTAAAAGAACTGTCATAAAAAAGGAAATGTTCTTTAAAGAAAGAAAAAAAGGTACTCATCTGTTTTCTTCTGAATTCTCACTATCCCTGACCAAAGAAGAGAACCATCACTCTTGAGAAGAAATTGAGCTGAGAGAGAGAACATTAGTCCCAATTCTGGTTACTAGTCTTATTTTGGCCACATGGCCTATCAGTTTGTTAGTGGAGTGTTATTCTCCCCCTTAGTATCCTCATCTCCCAGAGCCAGAGGCCAGGCTGTTAGGGTTGCTTGCTCCCAAATCCCTTGATGGGACATTCTTGCTTCTGTGCTAATTTCTCTCTCTCTAATTAAGGTCCAGGGGGATAAATGTTACTGTGGCTTGTGTTAGCTCACTCAATGTGGCTACCACCTTCCTTCACGGAAAGAAACAGTTGCATCTGTCTGAACAGTTTGAAGAGGTAATGAGGATAGCAGCTTAGCATAGAACTGGCCACACATCACAGAAGATGTGTTCTAACTCATAGCTAAATTGGTAAGATAGGTGACCCTTCACTGTGCCCCAAAGCCCACATGCAAGTCACCGGTCCCAAGAGTCCCTCCACCTGCACGGCTAATAGATCAGAACAAGCAGGGCCTGCCTGTGCACATCAGGAGGGGATGCGAGAGCAGGGCAAGAAGGCTCCAAGTTGCATTACTCAGGCTCTGACCTCTGCCCACAATCACAGAGCATGAAAACAGAATTGGCCATTAGTATGTGAAAAGGAAGTAGCTCTTGTGGGGTATAATTGTTTTAGTTTTATATTTCTAGAGAAAGAAAATGACTCCAAGATGCTTAAGCTGTTAAGCACTTGTCTTTCACTTCAGTGGAGTCCCCCTCCCATATTTTGGACACAGATGGCTGGGGCTGGCCAGGAGGAAAAAGCTAGAGCTCCTAGGACCAGCAGCTGCTGCCAGAGTCTGAGTTGCCCCTCAGGGATCTACAGTGGAGCTCAATGATAAACTACCCCACCTCATTCCCCCCAAAGTGTGGAGGAGCAAAGCATAACTTTGCAAATTACAAACCCTTGTTCCATACCTTGCTTCTTGGAAATCAGTGGCTGTGATTTGACCAACCCCTGTGATGACAGTATCTTTCCACAGTGTCCCCACCATTTGGGGATCCTCCTTGATCACTTGTAAAAAGCTTTAGAATAAACTTAGATTTTTAGGGAACTCAAAATCCCCAAAATGTACTAGTTCCAGGACTTCAATAACTGAAAATCCCCCAGGTATAAATTAACCCAGGAATGTGGATCATATATATAAAAAAATAAAATGCCATTAATCAATATTTTCCTACAACACACCCTAAATATTCTTATTTTTATAATTAATGGTTGGATGATGGTCAGCCATTTAAACATACACTCTCTGGAATAACCAGATACTAGAATAGTTTCCAAAGTGTTTTGTGTATCAAATTCCTATATACTTAGAAGAAGAACTCAGGATAAGAAAATAATCGCTAGGTCCCAAAGGGTTCGTGACTATCATCAAATGCGACTGCTGAGTGGCCGACAGTCGTTTTTTTTTCAAATGAGAAGACTGGAGAGAAAGAACAACATAATTACAAAAGCTCAGTTGCCCTTAGTCCGTGAGAAGATTTAAGAAAACTCTGCTTTTAAACATTAAGCCATCTTTCAAATTGTTTTGTATACCAAATCCAAAATATTAAAATGAAATCATTAAATATTTAAAATGGGGTAGTTAGTGGAAATGCAATCAGTAGAAAGAAACATGGGTTTTCAGTGCCTGCTAAACAAGGAAAGGAGACAGGCTGGAGAAAGAGCAGCAGTCCTTCCTTCACGATGCTTGCTCATGTGACAATGAAATGACAGGTGTTCATATGTTATCGGGCACTAATTCAGAAGCCAGGTGGCAATGCTATCCAATGTATAGAGATCTGTTGAAATATAATCTTACCACTATTTGGGGGTAAGTACTTGCTTACAAAAGTCTTTAATATTAGTGAATGAATGTATAAAATTATAAACTATGCATTTTCAAAGAGTAACACATATTTTGTATCTAATCCAAGTAAATTTTTCTCATAGCTACTTACCACAACTGCAAATTATTTAAAGAAAAACTTGAACACATACCCTTCTAGGAATGTGAGACACCCATTTCTATCCTCCCAGTGGATGTTTTTAAAGGTGGTATATTGAAACTGAAGTCTAGAACTTCAGCTTCTAAAAAAATTCCACCATTAAGGTGAATAAACGAGTAATGGTTTATATTTTGCTTCTTAAGCATAAACAGGAAATGTTGGTTGTTACAAAATGTGCCGAGTTCTTTATGTTGTGGTAATGCTGGATTAACAAGCAAACAGAACTGCATAAAATGAACAAGTATTGCATTGGATAAATATAGGTTTTGTCTGTTGTTGGTTTTTAATTCTCAATCCAAGAAAAAAAATATAAATATATATATTCTTCAAAGAGTTTGGGTTATATAGCTTCAAAGAACAAAATATGAGCATATTGTCCATCAAAAAAAATCATTGATCTTTTTTCAAAATTACATAGAGATAATCGCTTATGTTTTGGAAAGTCTATATGAAACATACAAATTACTTCAGCCCTCTTGTTAATTTCGTATTTTCATGAAATCTTTTCCCCTAATAATTTTTCTTTGCTCCTTAATCAGCACTTTTCTACATTACTCAGCATGAGAAAATATTCTCTCATCTGACAATGTGGAAATAAAGAACTCCATTTCTCTGCCATCCTGGTTCTCTTCTATGTCTGTTGAGAAAGTTTCTCCACTATTTGTATGTAAAATAGAAAAAAAAAAAAAAAAACACTTCCAAACCTGGTACTTAACATTATACTGGATTGTTTGCTACCTAGTAAGTTATTATGGGAGGGCAATGTGTCTTTTTATATGATTTTTAGCCAAATTCAGATGTTCTGATACTACATTTCTGAATACCTATCTGACTGTAAATACAGCCTGTGGAGGTTCAGGTTGATAAACCTTTTACGTGACTGTTCCTCAGCCATGCTCCTTGCCACCTTTTGGCACATTGTACATAGATTTGTCAGATGTTTAAATGATGTTGTTTTTCTAAATGCTGTTCTCTAAAACAATCTTTTGAATGTTTCCTTGCTTTCCATTGTTTTGGACTTTGTGTGTTAGTTTTTTTAAAAAAATGTTTCCTAAATATTTAACACCAGGAAAAATATTTTAAAATAAACTGGTGCTAATTGAAACAGAAGAAAAACTGCAGATCGAAGATGTATAATAAATGAATTGTTCACACCAGTTAAACTGCACATTCCCAAGGGGACAGCTGGCTTCTACCTGAAATAGGCATCAGGATGACCATCAAATGTTTACAGTTTCTGTGGCTCATTTAAGTGTAAAATACAGAAAAGCAGCTGTGTCCCAGAGTTGAGATTTGCCACACTGGTCCTCTGGAAGCATTTAAGTAGAAGAAAAGGCTTGTAGTAGGAATCACATTAGTAATAGTCTCTGGTCTTTGGACTTTTATGTTCTGTAATGCTTAGCTGTAGCAATGAACGTGGTGTTGCCAACCTAGTCTGACATCATCCTTGACCTGTACTTACTCTGTGTATGGTTCTAGCTTGGGTTGCACTGGCACGAACAGAGCCAGAACACTGGACTTGCAGTAAGATAGACCATTCTGACTTCTACAGTGTCCACACACGTGAACTCAAATGCACTTGTAACTGATTGATTACCATGAAGTAAGTCTAACTTCCACTTAATAAAAGTTTTTGTGTATCTGCTTCTATTTTGGGGCCGTTTATTTAAGTAAAGAATAACTAATTAATACCAAGAAAGGCTCACTGGGTTGGAGGCTTTGAGGCTTTTTTACCTAGAGTGGTAAAAATAATTAAAAAACAAAGGCAACATCTTTCCCATGTCAACTATTCACCATCAAGGCCATATTTACAGATGTGGAATAATGTATCTTTTCTAGCATTTAATGCTGCCCAGACAGGTCATCTAAGTACCCTGTGCCACTAATCCTATTAACCCAAGCAAGCAGACACAGTGTGGCAAAGAGAAGAACAACAAAATCCTTTCTGGTGCTAAGCCAGCCTACAGACACTCTCCAGGCCCAATCTGTGTCCACTAGAACTTGATACATTCACCTACAAAAGCCAAATGTACCTATGTGTTCAGTAAAGTAACAGGATTTGAAATTAGATTGGGGCCCAAATCTGAGATTAGCCCCTGGCTAGATGAATAACCAGACAAGTAATTTAACATTTATAAATTTCATTCTTATAATGAGAATGATAATAAAGAGGGAAATTGATTAGCCTGACTTGGACAGTATTTTCACTCCTGATTCAATCAGCCTTATCTGAAGATGGGGAAGAATATGTTTTGTGGCCTACAACCTGGTTCAGAAAAGTTCCTACGTTCTAGGGCTGTTGTGAGGCTTACCTGAAATGATACATCTCACAGTGCACAAGAAGTGTTCCTTAAGTGAGAGCCAAAATATTCAACCATCCAGAACCGTCAGATACTCAGGATGAGTTCCTTCAAATACCAGACTGTTCTCCTTTCGATTTCTGAAGAAGATTCTTTCTATTATAAAATGAAAATGTCCTGCCTTACTAAATAACATACAACCTGTGAAAGTTTTCTTGGTGACCGATAGCCATCATTATTTGCATTAATTAACAGAATTAGCCATGTGGCTAAGTTTTATAGTTCAGCCTGCTCGAGAACTAGAGTGCCTTGCAGTTAGACAACCACTGCTTTTGGGGGGATGGAGGATAGAACACAGTGGTGTCATCTTAGCTCACTGCAACCTCAAACTCCTGGGCTCAGGCAATCCTTATGCTTCAGCCTCCCAAGTAGCTGAGGCTTCACATGCACGCCACCACCCCCAGAAAAATTTTTCTTATTTTTTGTAGAGATGAGGCCTCGCTCTTGCTCACGCTGGTCTCAAACTCCTGAGCTCAAGGGATCCTCCCACCTAAGCCTCCCAGAGTGCTAGGATTACAGGCGTGAGCTGCCACACCCAGTCTCACTCACTACGTTTACACATCTCCAGCCCAGCCCCAGCTCCCAGTCCCCAAACCTCTAAGCACAATGAAGACTGAGCTCTCTGACCTTCCTGAGCTGTGGTAGAGCAAGAGGTAGGATGAAGCAGGGTGCTGGGCCACGTGCTGGACACTTTCATGTGTTTCTCTCATTCATTCTGTGTGGGAACTGTCATCCCCAGCTTATCCAGGAGAAGACACCTTCATGAAGGTTAAGTAATTGGCCCAAAGCCACATAGCCCAGGAAGATTTGGATGTTCCCTGCCCCTAACCCCACCCATTGTTCGGTCTGTGTTTTTCGGGGCTGTTAGTATTTGGATTCACTGTGAGTTATCCAAGGCAGAACTAATCTCTGTTTTCTGCATCCTGGCTTTCCTCTACTTTTTTTCACCCCTCTACTTTTGAATCAAGTGTGGGCTTCTCTTCACCCCATTCCTGACTTCCATCCCCACCCTCTCCTCCATCTCTTTCCAGATGTTTATTCTCATCACTGTTTCCAGCTTCCCCCATATCCAAAGAGCCATTGAAGGCAAGGCCGGTGCTGTATTCACAGCCAAAAATAAGCCATAAATTCTCCTTGTGCTGCCCCACAGCATATCTGCCAGACCCACAGCCCTCCAGATGCCAGCCCTGCTTCCACACAGCACACGGGACTCAGGGCCCAGGCCTCCCAAAGGTTGATTTCTGGACATTTCTTTGCAGTGAGGAGAGGCAGGCCTAACAACCTCCACAAACAGAGCTCACACCACACATGCATCTGTGCCAGCCCTGCCCCCGGCTCCGGAGGACACTGCCAAGCCCTCAGGGTGGGGCAGCAGAATCAGGGCTATAGATGTTGTCCTACAGAGTTGTGTAGAAATCAGTAGGCCCTCCATAGCAGACCACCTCTCTACACTGACCTCCTCCTTAAGTTGACCTGATTTTCACAGCCTGACTTGTACCACATGTACATATCAGTACAGTGGGCCTTATTCCTTATGTGGACCACCTCCATATGTGACCACTTTATTACAATCCCTTGGATGGTCAACTTACAGAGGTTCTACTGTATTTAAAGAACAAGTTCTTACTAAGTGCTTACTCTGTGAAGGGATGCTGCAGCAAACAGCTGATGAAGCAATGAATGTTTATCATTTATTTTGTTTATCAAAAACGAAAGCTACCTTTGTCTCAAAAAACACCCTCCAAAATTACATTTCCTGAAAGTGCAGACTATGTCCTAATTATTGTATCCACCTTGTGGGGGTTGATACGAGGCGTACAAGAGGTGATCGATTTAAACCAATGAATGAACAAATTGTTCAGACAGCAGTTTTTCAGGCTTTAGATATGCTCTCTGCTTTCAACCTACCATTGCTGGAACAAACAAAGAGGAAAGAGGTAAACATTTTAAAGACTGGCATAGACATGTATTTGCATTAAGCAGCATTTTTTAAAGCTTTACAATATGCATATCCTCAGAATTGCCAACTTCAAGTGACCATATTGATTGCATAATAATTAGCCAATATTGGACAAAGTGTACAGCAACATATACTGTTTTGTGTAGAAATGCCTTGCACACAGCAAGAATTCAATAAATAAATGAACAAAAATGAAAGCTTCCAAATGAAATAAATTGCAACAGAAGTCTGTGCTATTAAAAGCATGTAGAGTAAATGGAATGTTATTGACACCAGGATTTGTGTCAATAACACAGGCGAGGAAGTCTAGACTGGCATTAAGATATAATAGACACTATTTTATGAGGTGGTTCTGGGTGTTACAGTTATTGTTTGTTTGTATTAAGTAATATATGCACATAGTAAAATTTTAAAAATCAAGATAGTAAAAAGCTGACAACGAAGGCAGGTCCCTGTTCTCCACCACTTTCTACTCCTTCATCCCACTCTCAGAAGCAGCCACTTCCCACAAGTTTATCTGTTTCTTCTGATACTTGATTCCTTTTTAAAAAATTTTTGTTACATGCCAAGTATTGCCTGGAAAACAGAAACCAGCACTGGGCAAGGCATCTATAGAATCAGAAGCAAGAGGGACAGAGCACAGCCCAGGGAATGGCATGGGGAAATGTCATCCATTCTAAGGGGTACCCCGCCACACAGTCGAGAGCTCATTCTGAACAACATATGCATCTCCCTGGACATCAGGACACTGGCCTGCGGGCTGACCCCTGAGTCTCTCATGAGTTTGCTGACTATGAATCATTTCCCCAAAGCAGGGTAAACCCTGGGTAACCTGAAGACAATCCAGTGTCCTCACCTCCAAACTAAACCTGCCAACTAGCCTTGGACCCCAGACCAAAGCCTTTAGCCAGCCAGCTGGCTAGTGGGTCTCTCACCATCATTTTTAATATCATCTCCATAGCAACCTCTAGTTTTCAGTGCATTCCCTACTTCAGCTGATTTCACCATAATGTCCGATCATCACAGGAAAACATTTAAAGTCATATGTTGAAGAATGGCTCCATTGCAAAATTTGCTGACTGTTCACCTGTGACTACACCCAGAGGTTCCAGGAACCAGCTGCACACACATGTCTTATGTGGTTGGTAGGAGTAATAATCCTACTCAAACTAGATCAAGCAAACTCAAGTGGGAGATATTGCCAGGCCCTGTAGAGGCACCAAGAGTGAGAAAACTGAGGGGGGCCACCCTGTCCCTCCCCTCTCGTCCCCATGCTGCCATCCAGCCTCTGTGGACTGCAGGATCAGGACTCATCTCTTCTGTGGGTCTCTTTCCTTCTCATTCCATATAGCCAGCTTTTTTGCTTCTCTAGCACATGGTGAAAAACAGGCACCCTGTGGCCTACATGACCTCCCAGAACTTTCAGTCAAGAGGGAGCTGGAATCTTGGAGCTACCATTCCAAACTCAGGAGAGAATCTGATTGGCCTCACACAGGCAAGATATCTTCTCCTAGCCTGGTGCATTGGATCACACCTGGAATCCTAGAATTCTGGGAGGCTAAGGCAAGTCAATTGCTTGATCTCAGGAATTCAAGACCGGTCTGAGCAAGAGCCAGGGCCCATCTCTACTAAAAATAAAAAAATTAGCAGAGTGTAGTGGTGGACGCCTGTAGTCCCAACTACTCAGGAGGCTGAGGCAAGAGGTTCTCTTGAGCCCAGGAGTTTGAGATTGCTGAGAATTAGGACTCCACAGCATTCTACCCAGGGTGACAGAGTGAGACACTGTCTCAAAAAAAAAAAAAAAAAAAAAAAGATACCTTCTGCAGCTCCAACCAGCTGGGCTAAAGCAGAGGGGCACTGCCAGGGGTCAAGGGGGAGGGTCACCAACAAAAAAGTGTGAGGTTGGGAAGGAAATGATCCTGGAAGAAATAATAATCATTTCTGACATAGTATACAAAAGTCCACTTTCTTGCTAATAAATACATAATCATAGACTATTACAATCAGGAAGATTCTTAAATATCATCAGATTTAACTCTCTTAGTTAAATTCATGAAATTCAAGACCCATGAATGTCATCTGACACTTTATTAATAGTATCTTTTGAAGCCAGTTTGTTTTGATAAGGTTTTTTGTTTTCTTAATAATTTTTTTATTAAATCTTAACTGTATACATTAATTCATTTATGGGCTACAATGTGCTATATACAATTTGGAATGCTTACATCAAACTGATTAACATAGCCTTCACCTCGCTTACTTGTTACGTTAAGACATTTATATTCTATCATTAATAAATTTGACATGTATCCTTGCAATATGTGCCATAGGTGCAATTACCCTCCACCCTCCACCCTCCTCTTTCCTCCTTCATTCTGGGCTATAGTTGCGTTTTATCTTTTGTGTGAAAGTGTGCGTGATTATATATTGATTTCATAATAGTACTAAGTACACTGGATACTTTTTCTCCCATTCTTGAGATACTTTACTAAGAAGAATATGTTCCAAGTCCATCCATGTAAAACAGGTAAAGTCTCCATCTTTTTATGGCTGCATAATATTCCATGGTATACATAAGCCACAATTTATGTTTTCTTTTCTTTTCTTTTTAATGTATATTTGTTTTATTCATAATTTGTAATGTTCTGGGATACCAAAAGTAATTCTAACGATGGCTGAATTAAACAAAAATGTTTTAACCTCATCTTAAAACATCCACTGATCCATCTCATTCACTGGCAATATTCAATGTTTAAAGGAACATAAAAACATGCACACAATTGCACAGTTTTCATAAAGGTCTATTTCATTATTGGTGGGTAGCGCATTTAACAGTTAAATACATTTAAATAATGTATAACGCAGCATTGGCAACTAGATAGATAACCAATTCAACTAGAAACCAACTAACAAGTAACTGTCTAAATATTTAAAATATAGCCCTTGTTTGATCATCCTTTGTTTCGATCACCTTCTTGGGGAGAAAAGAGCCTGCTGGTCACAATGGAAATATATTAAGGCCAAATCTTCTGATATCCATTCCCAAAGTTTTCTTTTCAGCTAGATTAAGCCTCCAACTCCATGGCAAGCCCAAGTTTGTGGCCTCCAGCATTAATGCTCTTCCCATCTACGAGAGCAGACAGTGTAAGCTTCACACCAGGCCTCAGAGTTTGAGTGTAGCCCACTCCAATTAAACTAGAGTTGTTGACTTTTGCAGGAATGGAAACGGTGGAATCCAACTGGTACCTAGCTGCAATGCCAAAACGAGTGCAGTTGGTACCTGATGTCCAAGCAAGGTTTACCAAAGTGTCAATGTCTTCACATACTTTCTGATAAATTGATCCCCCAAGTTCTGTCCCATCATTGACATTAGTGTGTAGCTGGAAGTCTCCAGGCCTGTAGCCTACTGCAAAGTTATTCCTTGTCAGCTTTGATTTGGCACTGTCAAAAGTCATCTGATACCCAGCAAGCCAGCCCTCATAACCAAAGACAGCTGAACCATGGTTTGCAGGTCCAGCAAAATCAAAGTCAACATCACAACCAAGGTTTATACCCTCCCTCCTGTAACAGGACTTCATTTTACCACTCTTCTTTCCTGTGTTTGGTGAGAAGGTAGTATCAAATGTCAGTTTCAAACCTTGACAAATCTGATCTTCAATTGTGATTTCTGTTCCCAAAGTGTTATCAGTGTTCCCTTTTTCTGTGAAAGTCAGACCATACTCACACCATTTATATTTGATCTCCAAGGTCCCAGTAACTTTATCAGTGTCTGTGTTAGATGAACCAGATGTTGAGAATTCCACACCACTGCATGACTTTGTTTTCACATCTAGTTT
>CAUYPK010013757.1:0-11112 GCA_963574355.1 Loris lydekkerianus | reverse complement strand
ACTATGAAGCTAAATTATATATTTCACATGAAAGCTATAACCCAACTATAGCACAAGACTATGGGGAAAGGGCCAAGGAAGGGGAAGGGAGGGGGGAGGTTTTGGTGGAGGGAGGGTAATGAGTGGGGCCACATCTATGGTACATCTTAGAATGGGTACAGGCGATTGCACTAATGTACACAGCTATGATTTAACAATAAAAAATAAAATAAATTAAATAAAAAGTATATTATGGGGTCTTTCAGAGTCCATGGACTTTGGAGACGTTCACATAACTGAAGGACAAGCTAAATTTGGGGGAAAGAAGATTCTAATGTTTACTAACTGTTAGAGTTAAAATATTTTTTTTAAATTTTTCTTATACATAGCTAAAAACATAGTGCTGTCAATTTAAATAAAGGATTTTCAAAAATCCAAATTCACATTAATGTCAACCCTCTCCTCTTATACTTTTAAAAACTCGAATGTTTAAAAGTTTTCCTTTAAAGTACCAAGTATAAACCATATACTATTTGTGTTTGCTTGTCTTTAAAGTCAGGTTGTTTGGAAATTAATGCCAAATACAGAGCTGCAACTTAGGGTTATCAGAAAGTTGCCCATAGTCTAGAAATGTGAAAAATATGGTGTTAAAAGTGTATATAATCATGCAAAGTAAAGAAGTTGGGCCTCTATCTTACATCATACAAAGATTACCTCAAAATAATAAAACTCTTAGAAGAAGATAGGTGAAACAAAACAAATTAAAAAAGAAGATAGGTGAAAATCTTCATTACATTTGGATTTAGCAGTGATTTCTTGGACATGACATTGAAAGCACAAGTGCCAAAAGAAAATAAATAAAGAAATTAGATGATATCAAATTAAAACTTGTGTGCATAAAATGGCACTATTAACAGAGAAAAAGTTAACCCACACAGGGGAGAAATTATTTGCAAGTCATGAATCTGGTAAGAGGTTAATAACAAGAATAAATAAAAACTCCAATACTTTAACAAGAAAGCTAACGACTTGAAAAATGAGCAAAGGACTTGAATGAACATTTCTCCCAAGCAAGTATACAAATGGCCAATAAACATTTGATGAGATGCTCAACATTAATTATCATTAAGCAAATGTTTGCCACAAGACCAGCTCTACAGGAAATACTTAGACAAATATAAATCAAAACCATAATGAGATGCCAGTTCAGAGCTATAAAGATAGCTATGCTTTAAAAAAGAAAGAAAGAGAGAGAGAGAGAGAGAGAGAGAGAGAGAGAGAGAGAGAGAAAGAGAGAGAGAGAGAAAGAAAGAAAGAAAGAAAGAAAAGAAAGAAAGAAAGAAAGAAAGAAAGAAAGAAAGAAAGAAAGAAAGAAAGAAAGAAAGAAAGAAAAAATAACAAATACTGGCAAGGATGTGGAGAAATCTGAAACCTTATAGAAATGTAAAATGGTACAGCCACTATGGAAAACAATTTTGTAGTCTTCTTCATATAAATATTGTACGTATTTTGTTGGATTTATACCTAAGAATTTCATGTTTGGGGAAGCTAATGTAAATGATATTATATTTTTGACACAATACTTTTTTTCTGATTTGCTCATCATTTATACTTCAGATAGGCAATTTTTTAGAGCAGTTTTAGATTTACAGCAAAATTGAGCAGAAAGTACAATTTCAATACATTTCTTTCTCCCCAGTTTTCCCTAGCATTAACAACTTTCATTAATTGTCATTATTGATACATTATTATTAAAGTCCATAGTTGCATTAGGATTTACTAGGTGTACATTTTATGAGTTTTGACAAATGTATGATACACATCATAAACAATAGTTTCACTGCCTTAAAAATTCCCTATGTTCTATCTATTCATCCCTTCTTCCCTGTCCTGGCAGCCAGTGATCTTTCTACTGCTGCCATAGTTTTGCCTTTCCATAAAATCACATAGTTGGAATCATACAGTATGTAGCCTTTTTAGAATGCTTTCCTTCACATAGTAATACGACTCAAGGTTGCTAAATTTTTCATGGCTTGATAGCTCATTTTTTATCAATGAATAATATCTCACTGTGTGAATGCACCACATTTTGGTTACCCATTCATTCAATGAAGAGCATCTTGATTGTTTCCAAGTTGGCAATTATGAATAAAGATGCTATCGATATTTGTGTGTATATTTTTATGTGGACATAAATTTCAATTCATTTGAATAAATACCAAAAATTGTTATTGCAAGAATAAACGGTAAGAATAGGTTTAGTTTTGTGAGAAACCATCATGGTTTTCCAAAGTTGTTACAGCATTTTGCATTCCCACCAGCAAGATTTCCTATTGCTCCACATCTTCATAAGCATTTAGTATTTTGACTGTTTTGTATTCTAGCTGTTGCAGTAAGTGTGGAGTAGTTATCTTCTTTTTGTTTTAATTTGCAGTTCCCTAATAACATATGATTTGAGAATCTTTTCATATACTTATATGTCATCTGTGTATCTTCTTTAGTGGGTTGCTTGTTCACAATCTTTTGCCTAATTTTTATTTCAATTGTGTGCTTTCTTACTGTTGAGCTTTAAGAGATCCTTGTATATTTTGGATAACAATTCTTTATTAGATATGTGTTTTTGCAAATATCTTCTTCCAGGCCATGGCTTGTGTTTTCATTTCTTTAATAGAATCTATAACATAGGACAAGTGTTTAATTTTCAGGAAGTCAAAACCTCCAATTGTTTCCCTCATGCATCATGTTTTTGGTGTTGTATTTAAAAAACACTGCCAAATTCAAGGTCATCTAGATTTTCTCCTATGTTAACTAAACTCCTTAATAACCTTCTTTCTGATTTTCTGTACATTTGATGTTTTCTATTATTTTTATTTCAGATTAATATTTAGGTATAAATGGAGAGGTTACATTGTTTGCATTTATTAGGTAAGCTATAAGTTGTAGTTGAGCCCTTCACTCAGTCAGTGTGCCATATACCCCTATGTTATGCTTGTTAGGTGAGAGCTTACCAAACCCCTCGCCCCCTCTTTCAATTATTTTTTGAAGAAAATGCTTTTGTACTTAATCCTGTCTGGAGATTGAGTTAGATGTGCATGTGATTTATTGACTTATATGACTAACATATACAATATGTTAGTATGAAATTCAGTTGTAAATAAATATATGATGTATAAATATATGTATGATAATAAACTTAGATATATAACTACATATTTCTACACTCATATGTAGCATTATATACATATAAATAGTTTTACAAAATGGTCAAGTCTTTTAGAGCCAATTATTGAGAAAAACTTTTAAGTTATCTATTTCACTTCAAGACATATGACTCCAGCATATTTAAAAATTTATATACTGACAGAAAATTTGTAATAAGCACATAAAATAGCTTTCAATCAGTTACTATAATCCTTAAGACAAATAAGTAAAGTTATTAAAAGGATATTAATTTTATTGCTTTCATTTTTCTCCAATCTAAAATTTGTAAGATTCCTGACTTGATGAAAATAATCACTTTCTAAGTGTGAGACTAAACTATTTTTGGCACATGTCACTACATTGATTGCTTGAATTGATATCTGTTACCTAAGAGATTTTCAGAAGCTCTATTGCTATTTGGAAGCCTGGACAAGGATTCTTTCACACCCCAAATGTGTTAGCCTATAAAAAATACAAAAAAAAAAAAAAAAAAAAAAAAAAATTCTTATTAAATTGAAGAAAGCCAATATTCTACCCTAGCTATGAGCTACCTTCCCCATTAGAATCTCCAGACCAACTTTTAAAATATTGTTCACCTCTTTCTAACAACCCTTTGTACCTGAAAACAGGTGGTAAACCAGATACAGACTGTCTATATAGATCAGTTACTTCTTCAATAGCCTATATTAATGCTTCATTTTTGTCTTATGTGTCTCAAGTTCCCCAATTAAAAATGATGTATATTTATATTTCTTCCTAAAATGCCTTTCTCTCTTTCTGTTTTTTGCTCGCCTTGATAAACTGTATGTGCCTCTCAATGTCTAGTTCTAGTGTCACTTTTGTGATGGCTTCTTTGACACCCACAACTTAAAGATTACCCTTTCTCTGGATGTCACAGCACTTTGATTATGCATGATTTCCTCACTTTTGGCAGTGTATTCTAATTAGATTTATCTCCATGTACTTTCTTGCTTGATTATGAGCTCCTGGAGATCCAGGATAATGTCTTATCCCGAGACAAAACCCAGCACGTTGGAGGAGCATAATAAATACTTAATATATAAGAGAATGAATTTTAAAAGTTAGAATATTTACAAACAAATATTGGTAACATTATTGAGGGAGAATACTTGGAGGTTTTTCTCTGAATTAATGTAACCATAGGCCCCAAATAATTGAAAAATACTTTCAACCTCATTAAAGGTTATTACAAAGATTTGGATTTTGAAGCTTGTGATTACAATTCACAGTCAACTTTCCTTCAATATTTTATTGACTTTTAACCAACAGAAAATTTCTAAGTTTATTTATCTTGCCTCCCTTCTCACAAAAGAGAAATTTCAGAAATCTGAGAAGTATGAGGACATAAAGACAAACTCTCATCAGGAAAGACAGCATTCTAAAAGTGGGAGAAGGGACAAAAAAAAAAGTCTTCAAACTCAATTATGAAATTGTAAGATGCTGCACATTTATAATTATTAACTTAGGTTAAGGAAAATCATGTCCAATGTTAATTATATGTATTTAGGAAGGCAAGGAGATACATATAGAATATAGATGCTTTGAGGGGGTTGTTTTCTTATCTTTGTTGTTGTTGTTGAGACAGAGTCTCACTAGGTTTCCCTGTGTAATATCCCATGGCATCATAGGTAACAACAGCCTCAAACTTATAGGCTCAAGTAATCTTCTTGCCTCCACTTCCCCAGTAGCTGGGACTACATGTGCCCACCACAACATTTGGCCAATTTTTCTACTTTTTAGTAGAGATAGGGGATCTTACTCTTGCTCAGGCTGATCTCGAATTCCTGAGCTCAAGCAATCCATCTGCCTTGGCCTCTCAAAGTGCTAGGATTATAGGTGTGAGCCACCCTGCCTGGCTATATATAGGTTTTAGGTATATATATAAAGTACAAAAGATTTTATATAGATTTCCTGTTAAAAAATTAAACTTTTTTAAAAAGTAAACTTTTAGATTCATAGTAGTGCTTTCATGATAAGTTGCCTTGAAAATGTGCTTTTGTGGAAAACCTAATTCCTAAAAGATAGTAGATACCATTACACTACCTAGCCCGTGATATATCCAGACCAATAGGCCGTGGAATTGTATTTGAAAGAGAAAATGCATATGTTGCCTTTCTAAGGATGTAGGGAGAAAGGAGTACACTATTAACCTATTGACACTATCAAGTCTGGAAAAGGTTCTGCTGAAGAATGTGGCATGAGAAATTGAAGTCACTGACAATGCCTCTCATGAGGAAAGGACCTGGCAAATATCAAATGCAGAAACATGATACAAATGCACCCCCTTTTTACGGATGAAATAAGTAAATACCCTCAGAATAAAACTTGAAAATAGCTGAAACCTACTGATGGTGAGAAAATTATGCATTGACATCAACCTACAAATTATTGTACTAGATGTAATTTATATCTACCTACTCCCCTTCCTAAAGTGAACTACCTTATATAAAGAAATATGCAGGGACAATCATCATGTTTTATCAATTACATGTCCTAATTCTGGTGTTGATTGAACCAAAGACTTAAAAATGAGCCAGATGTGGCCGATGCACATATTTGCCAATGATCCATATGGTCTGACAGAACAAGAGAAGGACAATGAGAATTTTTTCTTAAATTTTTTGAACTAGGAAACCAATGCTGAAGCAATTACCAGTGTGGGATGAAGCAGAGAGAATGCTATAAGGGAAGAAAAGAGACTAAAGCATCTAAAACATGGCAGAATGCACCTATGTGCAAAACGAATATATTAAGGAACAGAAATGAGGAGGAGGAGCATGATGGCGGACCGGACAGATGTGTAGCCCACTTCTCCCAAGTCATCAGGTGAGAGGAAGAGGGTCTGGACCTTTCCCGCATGTAAATTATTGGTGTGGACGGACAGCTGGAGACACTCAGCAAATTGGTGGATTGCTGTATATGAGGGGTAATTTAAAACCACAGACTCTGTTGTAGAGATTTTTTCCCTGCTTGGCCATGCTGGCTGGCAGGCCCCTCCCTTACGGAGGACAGCAGCTTGCAAATACCAGCAAAACCCAATTGATGAAAATTTATTCCTGAGCTGAGGGTGGCACCTGAAAGGAGAGCCAGTCAAAACCACGGGGAGCTGGGCAACCTGATGGAAAATTGAAGGGAAGGGATCCTGCCCGGGAAACAGTCATTTTGAACTATCCAAAATGGCAGACGTCTTCTCCCAGAACAACAGGAGTGATTAAATAGACCGGAGCATTCCTGACAGGGAATGTTGGAGGGGGCTGGCAGTTCAGGCTGCGTGGAAAACTGGCGGGTCCCAATTCAAAAGGGAAACTCTGAATGACAAAAATGAGAATAAGGTCCGAGCCCTCCAGCTGCAGGAACCAGCTGCAGCTGTGGGACTCTTCAGCAGCCACGGGAATCGCCAGCAGCCAGGCAAGCTGGCAGCAGCACCCTCCCCCACAGCTGATTGCAGTCGCCAGTCTGCAAAAGAACGTGGGAGCAGAGTGGAAAGATTTATGAAGCGTGGACTCCTGCACTGAGTGGGGAGGTCGGATAGGAGTGCCGTCTGGAACAGAGCAGCTGAGGTTGCAAAATAGTTAGGTAACAAACTTTTACAGAAACTCCAAAATGGCAATCGGCCAGGTAGGGTGGTTACCGTGGTAACAGAATGAACTGAGAATCAGGTATAAACCTGGGAAACACTCACAGCACCACCTGGTGTCCAGAAAGTATATTGCATTATAAATATATTCCTACAAAAGTTGATCCCTACATCATACATATAGATGTATATTTCTACATATATATAAGAATAGTATTTTGGGGTTTGGTACCTTTTTTTCTTTTCTCTTTTTTATTGTTCTGTTTTTTCCTAACAATTTTCTTGGAGGAGCTATTGTTAATTTTTTATTATTTTTTATAGATATATTTTTTATTTCTTTTTTTTCTATTTTTAATTTCTCCTTTTTTCTGTTTTAACTTTTTTATGAATACCACTTTTTTTCTTTTTCTTTTCAATTATTTCACGATCATGACTATTTTTATTGTAGTAGTTATTGGTTATTGTTGTAGTGGATGTTGTCTGTATTTCTATGTGTCTCCATCTGTCAGTGCATCTATGGGCTCGTGTATCTGGTAGCCTTTGTATCTGTTTATTTGCTCGTTTGGTCTCAATGAGCTTGGTGATATGACCTGCAATTCTGAGCTCCCAGCACTCCCTTCGACTCTCACTCTGAGGTCTGGAGGCCTGTCCCCCAGGAGTCCATATTCTTGGGTGATTTCTTGAGAGGTGTAGACAGGACCTGGACTGCAGCTGGACAGTGCTGATTCTGCAGCACAGGAGTGAGAAGACGACGGTCAGCTGAGAGGGAATCACACCGGAGCGGCAGTGCCCCAAGGTGCAGAGCAGCAGCCATCTTGTCTTTAGCAATAACAAGACCCACCCCCGGATATCACAAAGCCACTGCCCCTGTCTCCCTGGGAAACAAGAGGAGGTCAGGCATCTTCTCAGATGGCAACCACCACAGAACAGATCTGGGAATGAAACACAGGCCCCATTAGTAAAGGGTTTGCCTGACGCAGTACTGGCCTGGGTGGAACACGGGGACTAGAAAACACACGTGCAGAACTGGGAAACTCTCAGGGCGGGGCTGACCCAGAGGACCACTTTACTGAGCCTAAGACGCACCTGGCCCTCAGCGGATCATCAGCCTATAGACAAAGGAGGACAGGAGGCTAGAGCTGATAGCTAACTGCTGCAAATACAAACCTGCAGGAATAAAGACAGGGCCTGAGGCACAGGTTCGGGAACTCAAATCAGCCCCTCTTCTGCAGAGGAATTTAGAAGGGACAGAAACAAACTCCCACAGGGTTGTTCTGTTCTTTCAGTAAAATCAACCAAGGCTGGGGCTGGAACTGAGTGAAACCTCCCCAAGCCTCCATCAAGTGCCCGAGGTTGACAGGCCTCACTGCCCCCGGCTGGATAGAGGCAGACAGCAGCAGCCTGGTTGAGCAGATACAGACTTCCTTGTGATTTAGGCAGGTGCAAACCTCTGGAGTATCTGCTCATTAGAGACAACTGACTGGGTCACAGCCCTGCGGGGCTAGTAGTGACTGGGTGTGACAGAGCTACAAGGTGGGGAAGGAGGCATCAATCTTCCCAGACTAATCTATTTTCTGGGTGGGTCCTCCAGACTTCATGGAGCACCGATGCAAGTCATATTTGAGTTGTCACCAGACCCCTGCGTTCTAGTTGAAAAGACCTTTTAAACTCTCCCACCTGAGACAGTTGCTGACTGATACAAATTGATTTGGACCTTTTGAACTGAGCCAATTGCCTGAGGATAATTTAGTTGGTGCCCTGGGTGTGTGGTGGCAGGAAGGTTTGATTTTCCTTTTCCAATTGTTTCCTGTGGGGAGCGGGGTGACTTAATTGCTGGTATTTCTCCATAGCTGAGACTTCTCCAGAGTAACTGTTTCACTAGGGTCAAACAGAGACCAGCTGAAAACAAGACAGAACCCCTTAGCCCCACTATACCAAACAGGTCCCCAGTTTCTAAGGCCATAGTACTGTACAGGTCCTCAACAAACCTCCAGGGGAAAAATCAAACAGGGTAAAACAATCATGGGGTGGAATCAGCAAAAAAAACTCTGGTAACATGAATAAACAGAATAGATCAAACCCCCAAAGGAAAGATATGGCAGCTGTAACTGAAGATCCCATTCATAAATAGCTAGCTAAGATGTCTGAAATCAAATTCAGAATTTGGATTGCAAACAAGATTAATAGAATGGAGGAAAAGTTGGAATTAGAAATTCAAGGAAAAATTCAAAAGTTTTCTCAAGAATTTAATGAATTTAAAGACAAAACCACCAAAGATTCTGATGCACTGAAGCAAGAATTTGCAGCCCTCAAAGATCTGAAAAATACAATAGAATCCCTCAGTAACATGATGGAGCAGGCAGAAGAAAGGATTTCTGACATTGAACACAAAGCCTTTAAATGCTCTCAAACTCTCAAAGAGGAAGAGAAATGGATCATTCTCTCAGAGAGCTCTGGGATAATTTGAAGAAGGCTAATATCTGCCTCATTGGAATCCCTGAAAGTGATGAAGTGGCCTCACAAGGCACAGAGGCCCTTCTCCATGAAATTATGAAAGAAAATTTTTCAGATATGTCAAGAGATTCTGAAATCCAGATAGCAGACATTTTCAGAACCCCAGCACAACACAATCCAAATAAGACATCCCCCAGGCACATCATAATTAACTTCACCAGTGTCAATATGAAGGATAAAATTCAGAAAGCAGCTAGATGCAAGAAATCTATTACCTACAAAGGGAAGAATATTAGAATGACTGAAGATCTCTCTGCTGAAACCTTTCAAGCCAGAAGAGGGTGATCATCAAATTTTAATCTCCTAAAGCAAAGTAACTTTCAACCCCAGATCTTATATCCAGCTAAACTGAGTTTCATTTATGATGGACAAATTAAATACATTAATGACATTCATAGGTAAAAGAAATTTGCCATACCCAAACCAATTCTCCAGGATATTCTCAGACCTATCCTCCATAATGACCACTCCAATCCTCTACCAAAAATAAACTCACTCAGAACCTTTTGATCAAACTCCAACTTCCACAATGGCGAAAAGATTAAAATTGTCCACTGGACTTTTGAAAAATTCAATACCCAAAATTTTACCAGACCTACCAGTATTCTCCATTAATGTGAACGGCTTAAACTGTCCTCTAAAGAGGCACAGGTTGGCTGACTGGATACAAAAACTCAGACCAGATATTTGCTGCATACAAGAATCACATCTTACCTTCAAAGATAAATATAGACTAAGGGTTTAAGGATGGTCGTCCATATTTCAGGCAAATAGTAATCAGAGAAAAGCAAATGTTGCAATTCTATTTGCTGTCATAATAGGCTTTAAACCAACAAAAGTAAAGAAAGATAAGAATGGTCACTACATATTTATTAAGGGTAATACTCAATATGAGATTTCAATTATGAATATTTATGCATACAACCAGAATGCTCCTCAATTAATAAGAGAAACTCTGACAGACATGAGCAACTTGACGTCCTCCAGCTCCAAAATAGTCGGAGATTTCAATACTCCTTTAGCAGTGCTAGATGGATCCACCAATAAGAAGCTGAGCCAAGAAATTTTAGATTTAAACTTAACCATCCAACATTTGGATTTAGCAGACATCTACACAACATTTTGTTGCAGCAAAACTGAATACACATACTTCTCATCAGCCCAGGAAACATACTACAAAATCGATCACATCTTAGGTCACAAGTCTAACCCCAGTAAATTTAAAGGAATAGAAATTATTCCTTGCATCCTCTCCGAACACTATGGAATAAAAGTTGAACTCAGTAACAACAGGAATCTGCACACTCATACAAAAACATGGAAGTTAAATAACCTTATGCTGAATGATAGCTGGGTCAGAGATGAGATTAAGAAGGGAATCGTCAAATTTTTGGAACCTAACGACAATGAAGACACGAATTATCAGAACCTCTGGGATATCACAAAGGCCTTCCTAAGAGGGAAATTGATAGCACTGCAAGCCTTTCTCAAGAGAACAGAAAGACCGGAAGTTCATAACTTAATGGGACATTTCAAGCAGCTGGAAAAGGAAGAACATTTCAACCCCAAACCCAGTAGAAGAAAAGAAATATCCAACATTAGAGCAGAATTAAATGAAATTGAAAACAAAAGAATTATACAACAGATCAATATATCTAAAAGTTGGTTTTTTGAAAAGTTCAATAAAATAGATAAACCTTTGGCTAACCTAACCAGGAAAAAAAGAGTAAAATCTCTAATTTCATCAATTGGAAATGACAAAGACGAAATAACAACAGACTCTTCAGAAATTAAAAAAACCCTTAATGAAATTACAAGAA
>CAUYPK010013756.1:0-29261 GCA_963574355.1 Loris lydekkerianus | reverse complement strand
TCATGGGGCACCATACACTTGGTTCATAGATCATTTGACACATTTTCATCACACTGGTTAGCATAGCTTTCCTGGCCTTTGTGGAATGTAAATGTCATAGCAAAATAACTGAGAAAATGCCACAAAAATCAAAAATTTAATAACAATAACAATGTTTAAGATAAGGACTAGAAGCAAAAACCTTGTAAAGAATGAGAAAGAATAAATACAGTCAGAAAAGGAATCAGACAATTGCTACATCAAAATATTAACAATAATGATGATGATGCAAATAAAGTAATATTCATGTTTTCAAATAAGAGTATGTCTATTATAGAATGCTTTAACTCTGAGATGCAATATGGACTCCTCCTTTTTAGTTGAGTCTTTTCCTGGTTTTGGTATCAGGGTGATGTTTGCTTCATAAAATGTGGTGGGGAAGATTCCTTCCTCCTCAGCTTTTGAAATCATTTCTGTAGTATAGGAATAAGCTCTTCTTTGAAGGTTTGATAGAATTCTGGTGTGAAGCCCTCCAGACTAGGGCATGTTTTTTTGTTGGGAGATTTTTTTATTGTTTCTTTGATCTCAGTGCTTAAAATTTGTCTGTTCCAGGAGATCTATTTCTTCCAAGCTAAGTCTAGGGAAAGGGTGTGATTCCAAATAGTCTGTCTGGCCAAAGGTTTATCTATTTTATTTATTTTTTCAAAAAACCAACTCTTTGCTTCATTAATTTTCTGAGTGATTCTTTTGTTTTCAATTTCATTAATCTCTGATTTAATTTTGGATATTTCTTTTCTTTTACTGGGTTTAGGCTTAGATTGTTCTTTTTCCAACTCCATAAGATGGCTTGTGAGTTTGTTGATGTGCTCTCTTTCTGTTTTTTGAATGTAGGCATCTAAAGCGATACATTTTCCTCTCAGGAAACTGTTATTTTAGCCTCTTTTCTTCAATATTCCCTCAAATAGCCAATCCATTACTGGTGGCTTTTTCCTTTGTAGAAAAATATTAAATTTTACTTAAATTATAAAACTAAAAAACTATCCTAAGAAATTATAAATTCCATTTGTAAGTTGAATATTAAATAAATGCTGTGTGTATCTAGAATAAGTGTGATACAATTATAAAGAATATGTTTAAATAACACTTTAAAAGATTTTGAAACTTGAATGTGGCCAGATTGCTGTTGTTTAAACTTTAGATCCCAAGGAGTGCCTCTGTTGACAGCCTATTTCAGTCTGCCCAATTCTCTAGGCAATAGTAGTGAATGTTATTATTATACTGTGGTGCTAGGGCACTTTCTCAGTGTGAAAATATTGAAAAGAAGATATTTTTGCCTCAACATACTTTCAATGTAAATAAAATTTAGGGAAAAAATATATGTGGTGAATCTAACATAGAGGACAATAGTATGTCATAATTCAGAGTTTTGTGGAATCAACTAACACTCCTATTTGGTAAAATGCCTTAAGGAACTGTGATGTCACATTGTACTGTCACCCTTACTGTGTCCTATGCCAGGAGATAATGGTAGCACAGTCTTTTAGAGGACACAAATTATTTCCTCAAAGTGTCCTGTTTTTAAATAAATAGCTATGCTTATGAATTTGAAATGATCCTGAATTCTTAGTAAATTCTATCTCACAGTCACAGTGCTTTTATGTCTAGCATGCCATCTTGTTTGCTATTTTGTTATGAATCCCTCAGTCCCGTTTTATATCCCTGTGCAAACGTTAGTCCCCAAAGGGAACAGCTATGTTAAAGAGCCTGACTACAAATGTGTTGCTGCCAATAAGCCAAGAGTGGTGTAAAACCACACAGTCTACTAGGATAAACATTCTCCCATTTACTTCATTAACATTGCCTTAGATCTCTGGATTCTTAAAGAGTAATTTGAGGTCCAGAGACCTCATATCAAGGGAAAGTAGTAACTCGAGACCTTCCAGATGAACTATAATCTATCTTATATTTTAGTCTCACAAATTGCTCGGAAAACACAATACATTGCTTTAAAGCACATTAAATTCCATCCCCTTCCAATTTTTGTGGAAGTCAAATTCTCTCAAAAGAATTTTCGGGAGGAAGTTAATCTTAAGTTATTCTATCCATGTCTAACAACCAGTTAACAAGTATGGAGTGGCTAACCTCTGAGACAGATGATTAATTAATTAGCTACCTATAATACCAGAAAGCAAGCTGGTATTATACCTGTTATAGGAATTAAGGGAACTAATAATATGAAAGGAAGTTGATTTTGAGGTGGTTTTCAATTAACTACATTCTGACAAAAGACTTGGAGATTATTTCTTTTTATACATTAAGATAATTAGTGTTCAGAGTAGATATCAAGGTCATGGTAAACTGGGTCTTCTGTGAATGACAGTTAACAGGTAACAATAAATAAGCCTTCATTAAAATCCATTGTTTAAGGCTACTATTTTTCCTTGATTAACCATATCCAAAATATAAGCTCATTCTTCTAAGAAAGTACAAGCAAAAATAAAACTTAGCCTAGAAATACAGCAGATCCTAGCACTCAGGTCCCAGTCCTCATGACTTCATTGAAATTAAAGTAAGGTAGGGGATATGCTGAAAATAGCCAAGAAATAATTGGAGTGCTCTATTTCTAGTGCCAATTCTGTGACTGAAACAACTCAATTAAATTTCATTGGTTTATATTTTCAAATTTGTAGAACAAGTGTGATAAAGCAGATGTTTCTTGAATGCCTCTCAACTCACTTCTCTAAAATTGGATACTGCCCAGAAACTAAAATTTCAGAGCTAGTGGCCTGGCTGCAATAGATATTTCTGAATATGTGAGGCTGATCACATGGAGTATAAAATCTACTTGCAGAATCTCAGTCCAACAGTTCTACTCAAAAGATTTTTAGTTTGGTCCGAGACGTGGTGTTCTAGAGTTGGTGTGTTTTTCCAGTATAACTGTTCACTTTCCTAATATAATTCCTAGTATGATATCTAATGGCTGAATCCTTTAGAAATTTAATTATTTCAGAGAAAAAAAATTGAAAATTAAGGTTCAGTGTAAATTTTTCTTTATGACCACAGATTTTATGATGTTAAGACCAATTATAAGAGTTGTATCATGGTTGATAACTCCAAATAGATTCTCATTTTACTGGACATTAAGTGCTTGTTTTTAAGTAAAGAGACTTTTGCCAAATAGCCCGTGTTTTATCACAGTATTTTGAGTTTTCAAAAGAATAGAAGATCTGTAGTCAAGCAGTTCACAAATGAAGATTATTATGTGAAATATAAGTGTTATTAACTGAGTGAAGCCTGTTTGTATGATTTCAACTATTTTAAATAAAGGTGGCACTGATACTTTCTAACTTAATGTTGTTGGGATAGATAAGTAGATAAAAATAATTTATAAGTTACTCACAATCTGAAGATCCAGAAACTGTTATTTTTGCGTGGATATACATGTCTTTTATTCATGGTAACGAAATATTATATTAATATATCTCTCTGCATAACAATTGAAATTATGAACAGTTGAGATAATTCATATATGTTTGTTTTCCTTTTTTTAATACAATATGTATCTATTTTTTCATTACTTAAATTTTACTTTTCTCATATGCTGGTACAAAATACATTTTATTATAGCTATGTATCTATCCAAAATATATAATCCATAATTTTGACATTTAATTTTCTTTTTTGTCTATTTTAAATAATGTCACAGATATCAGTGTCTTCATGATTTTGTAAACTTTTAATATTTTAATAGTATATTTTCTATGAATGACAGAGGTATCAGAGCTATCATTGCATTACTGTTGAAGTCCTGACTGTTATAAAAATGTCTTCTTTTCAATATTTCCTTTATCTTTGGGTAAAGAAAAAAGTCATTGTGGGACACATCGGGTAAGGAGGAATGGTGTTCCAATACAGTTATTTGTTTACTAGCCAAAAACTCCCTCACAGACAGTGTCAGTCATGGGAGCTGGTACATAGTTGTGATGCAAGAACCACAACTTTCTCATCCCAAGATTTTCAGTTAAGATTTTCCTGTTTCTCTACTGATGTTTACTTGGTCTTCTTGTGTATCAAGAATCAGTCCACAATGTGTAAACACACTTCATAGAATTCTTGCAATTTTTCCAGTAGGTCTCCATGTTACTGGTCTCCCTGACCTCTCCTCATCAGTCATGCTTTCTCTACCCTCAGAAAAACATTTGATTCATTTATACACTGCCATTTTCTTCATGGTATTACCCATATAAACATGTCCCTGATTTCACTTCCACTCTTGCCAGGTTTAACAAGAAATTTAGAAATGTTAGTTGGTTGCTCTAATTCAAGCTCTGACATTCTTGCCAACTCATGCAAAAATATGCAACAATAATGAACGCCACTCAGGAAGACACTGTCACACCTTGGTACTGAACACAACTACACTGATGTACTAAGGTTACCAAGTTATCCATACAGTGTTGCCAATGTAAGTGCATAGTGGCAAGTTCAGGAACTTAATTGTCAGACTTATGTTATTAATATAATTATTTTAGTACTATAAGATACATACTTTTAAACATTTTTATAACATTCTGAAATTTAACATAAAGTCCTGAGCATATTACTTGGACAACCTGAAACTCTTGGGCTCAAGTGATCCTCTTGCCTCAACCTTCTGAGGAGTGGCCTCTTTTTGCCCTTTTTAAGGGTTATCTATTCTGCAAAGCTTAAAATGCTTGGTACTTTTTTAAAATGTGAAAAATGTAGAGCAAGCAAAATGCAAAATTATTTCAACTAATTGAGACATTAGAAACACACTTAAAACTAAGAACATATGTCATTATAGTATAGAGAGTAGGCACAACTATTCAATATATGTTCATGTAACAACTAGTTATATGAAAAATAATGTTAATTTATTTCTCAGCATTTAAAAATGAAATTTCAGAGATTTAAATTTCAAATGTACATCCCAAACAATAAAGAACAGTAAATTACTGGTGTATAAGTTGTCTGAAGCTTTTCAAATGCTCTATAAAGTATAAAAGGAGAAGAAAACAATAGATATAATTCACTACATAAAATTATAACATATCTAACCATAAAAAAGACAACAGCAAACAAGATTGAGATTAATAAATTCTAGAAGTTAGTGTTTAAAATATGAATTAGTATAAGTTTTTATAATGTTTATAATATATAGGAAAAGGTTTTCTGATCATGTCATAAAATACAAAAGTAATGAATGAAAAATGTGGTAAGTGCAACTACATGTAAATACTGACCATCTATTTGGAGAAGTGTTTGTGTGAATATGACACAGAACTTTAACAATCATTAAAAATTCCTTTATTTATTAAAAATTGGCACAGAAAAATCTAGAGCAGCCAGGCCACCAGCTCTGAAATCTTAGTTTCAGAGCGGCATCCAATTTTATTTTTATCACACTTGTTCTACAAACTTGAAAATATAAATCAATGAAATTTAATTGACTTGTTTCAGTCATAGAATCAGCCCTAGAAATAAAGCACCCCAATTATTTCTTGACTATTTTAAGCACATACTCTACCTTACTTTAATTTCAATAAAGTCATGAGGACTGGGACCTGATTGCTAGGATCTCCTATGTTTCTAGGCTATGTTTTACCTTTTTTCGTATTTTCTTAGAAAAAAATGGGCTTATATTTTGGGAATGATTAGTCAAGGAAAAGTAATAGCCTTAAGCAATAGATTTTAGTGAAGGCTTATTCATTGTTATCTGTTTACAATTACTCACAGATGTCCCAGTTTACTATGTCCTTGATAGCAACTCTGAACTTTAATATTTTAATATATAAAAAAGAAACAATATTCATTTCCAAGTCTTTTGTCAGAATTAAGTTAGTTAATGGAAAGCACCTCACATATTAACTTCCTTTCATCTTATTAGTTCCCTACAATTCCTGTAACAGACACATAGGTATAATGCTAGCTTGCTTTTTGGTACTGTAGGTAGATAATTCAGTAGATTGTCTGTCTTAGAGATTAGCCACTTCGTATGTCTTAACTGGTGGTTAGAGAAGGATTGGAGAACTTAAGATTTTGTAACTTCCTCCTTGCCTGGAGAAATAAAAAAATTAGAATTTTACCAATAGAAAATTGTGTTCAATTTTTTTTAAACGTCCTTTTGTGTTCTCCATTGAAAATTAGAATAATTTTAAAAGAACTGACAACCAAAACTTAATTCTAGGAACAATCTGTTGGGAGAAAACCCCAATAAACAAAAACAGAAAACCTGAAGCTATTCTCAGGCGCCGTTGTTCATGGCATGAAATTCGTAAAACTTCTCTGGAAGGCATTTTCAAAATGAGTGACATATAATGCCAACACACTTTTTTAATCCACTAATTACTCTCCAAGAAAGTGGCTCACAAACAATTATATAATCAATAAAAGTGTGACACAGCTTAAAGAAAATTATATACAAAAGGTAACAGTATGAAATAACTGCTGGTCATTTGTTCATTAAGAAAACTGGCTAATCATTTCTGAATGGAGTTCAACTCAAAATTGTTATATATATATATATATCTATATATATAGTTATATATATATCTATATCTATATATGTATATATAGTTATATATATATCTATATATATCTATATCTATATCTATATATATATATAGATATAGATATATATGTGTACACATATACAGCGTGGACATAAAGTTCATGTATAATTTGAATTTAAGTTGCACATGAATTTTGTGTCTACCCTGTATATGTACACACACATGCTGAGTTGGAAAGATATCACAAACTTGTTACATTTTAAAAAGCAGACACTGAAGAATATATAGTATAATTCTACAGAGTTATATACTGAAGATAACTATTAAAAGCAGCAAAAAATTCAACCTCTATGATAATCACTTAATTGGCATATTAAAACAATAATGAAATAGAATTTTCTTTCACAATAGAAAGATTGACATGATACTTATTTTATTATGGAGAGTGTGATACCATGAACAGTACACATGCACACATACCCATGAATTAAGGAATGAAATAAGGTCTTTTGCAGCAACTTGGATGGGAATGATGACCAATATCCTAAGTATCTCAGGGGTAGAAAAACAAACACTACGTGTTCTCATAAGTGGGAGCTACAAAATGGTTATATATGGTGAAAGCGGTGTCATGGACACGCAAACAAAAAATGGGGCAGGTTGGGAGGGGTGTGGGGAATAAAAAAAAATTATCTTCATGTACAATGTGTGCTATTCTGGTGATGGGCATATAAATATCTCTGACTCCAGCATTATACAATTCATTCATGTAACAGCAAATATTTTTAAACCCTAAATCTATTAAAATTAAAAAATTAAATCTGAATTTAATTAAAAATTCAAAAGACTTTTGAATACAGTCTTGCTTATAAAAACTTCTGGAAGCAGCCTAATTTATTAAATTAGAGGTTACAGATACCCTTAGTTAAATGAGACACTCATAGATTTAACATGTGTTATGTTTACTCAGGCTTTAAGATAATTTTAAAGGAATATTTAATAATTTGAAAAATGTTTAAAATGTTATGGTTCTAAGGTAAAAACCAGGACAAAACTATATGATGATGATGATATAAAATAACATATGAAAACTTATATCCCCAAAATTGTTAATTCTATTATTTCTATTAGAGATTTTAATTTCCTTAAAATAGGATGTTTCAGTTGTTTACAATAAGCATGTACTTTACCACAATTTAAAGCAAATTATTTGAAATTAAACTATTCATTTGGTTAGGGTTTCAAATTTTACAGATTAATTGAAAAGTTATGAACTAATTTAATCTTAAAACCTGTTTTGAGAAAGTATCTCTGTTTTTTTAAAAAAGAAAAGAATTGTCTCTGTTTTATAGATGAGAATGAAATTTGATTGGTTTAAATTACTTTTTTATTTTTCTAAAGTCAATAAGTGGTAGAGAAACTTAAATCCTAAGAGTTTATATGGAAAAAACTAGATATTAATATAGATGATTAAGGTTTCAATTTAAGTAATAAGTGTGTAAAATAACATTTCAATATAATTTATTATTTTAATAATTCTTTGAAATATCATTAGATAAAAGTAAAAACATGTTTTATTGCAAATCTTTGCACTCTTCAATAAACCATCTTGCTATTTCTATATTATTTTCTTATTTTCTCCTGAGTAATCAACTTAAGTTTTTTCTTCTATCTGGTTGACTTTTTAAGAAAGCGGGTCCAGGGGCCAGGCCACTGGCCTGGTCACACATTCACCTTGCTCCACAACCTTTGATTTTAGGTGTACAGTAAGGAAAACTGCCAGGGAGGAGACTGGTTGTGTCTAGGGGCTAAGGGAATTGGTACATAGGAGATCTTGTCAAGGGATGAAATGTTTCAGTTTATCTAAGATAAGAAAGTTCTGGAAATGTAATGTATTGTAATGTGAATACAGTTAACAAAACTATTGTACACTGGCAATTTCCTAAGACTATAGTTTTTTGATTGTTTTGGTTTTGTTGTTTTGTTGTTTTTTTTCTCTTTAATTTGACTGTTTGGAGACAGTGCCTCATTCTGTCACCCTGCGGAGAGCGCAGTGGTGCTACAGCTCACTGCAACCCCAAACACTTGGGCTCCAGTGATTCTCCTGCCCCAGCTTTCTGAATAGCTGAGACTACAATGACTGATTTTTCTGTTTTTTGTAGAAACAGGGTCTTATTCTTGTTCTTGCTCATGCTGGTCTTGAACTCCTGACCTCAAACAATTCTCCTGCCTCTGCCTCCCAGGGTACTCTTAGTACAGCCTGGCCAAGGATAGACCTTAAGTATTCTGAACACAGACATACACATGTAGACACACACCCGTTAACTATGTGAAGTGAGAAGTATGTTAATTAGCCTGATTGTGGCAATTATTCCACAACGTGTATCAAAACATTAAGACATATACCTTAAATATATGCAATTTTTATTTGTTAATCATACTTCAATAAAGATGTTGAAAAGAATAACTCTCTAGTAAAAAGCATAACTAACTAAGCATACATATACCTATGTATCAGTTAAATTCCACTCTGTCCATTATTGAATGACTCAGTTATGTGTGTTGATTTTATTAAATAAAGATGTTCCATCACACAAATTTTGACTCAGTGTCATCCTCCGTTATAGATGCTGTTTCATACATGCATAGACCATGTTCATGTACCCTTGTCAAAACTTTCACCTTCATCTATAACCTTACACTTGGGATCTGGTTCTCTTTATTCATACTTGTTCCTTATTTGTAAAACCACTGGGAGATCCTTCACATGCAATTCCCTGCAAGTCATTTATGACTATAAACGATGTCCTCTTTTTATTCTTTTTCCGCATTCTCTTTATTCTTTTTATTTTCTTTGAAACCTCTGTTGATTTCAGTAACGTTTTCCTACCTCTTCCTCATACCAGCTAAGTGTATGTACCATTCAAATGTCTTCCTCTGCCTTTCTTCTCTTCTTTATTATTTATGTTGGATGTCCTGCATATTTTATAACTTTGACTATGATTTGTAGAGTGTGTGAAAGTTGATGCTATAGCCCAGTGGTTCTCAATCTTCTTAATGCCGTGACCCTGTAATACAGTTCCTCATGTTGTGGTGATCCCCAACCATAAAATTATTTTCATTGCCACTTCATAACTGTAATTTTGCTACTATTATGACATAATGTAAATATGTGATATGCCGGATGTAGTTTCATTGGTCGTGACCCACAGGTTGAGAACTGCTGCTATAGCCTAAGCACATTTCCTATACTTACTTTACTGTTGCATTTCCGAATACCTGAAGACTGATCACAGTTGAATAATCTGCCAGTCCTTCAAGTTCAGTATATTCAAATTCAGTGACTGATATAAACTTATATTGAACCACCTCTGCCTCTTTTTTCCTTTATATTTTTGTTTGGGGTAAAACTAATTTCTCATTCTAACTATAGTTCTCTTTCAGATGTCTCAATATTACTGTTCCTAAAAATAAGAGAGTCTTCTTTCACTAAAAGCTTCCATTTGAGTGTGTGACATGATCAGACTAGCTTTTGTAAAATGAATCAAACTCTACATACAGAGTAATTTAAATAGGTGCTTACTTGTATTTACCTCCATGAACAAAAAATAATCCTAGTTTAAGATACTATAGATGTCATATTGTTGACTCAAACCAGTGTTTGAACTTGTTAACTTCAGCTAAAACTTCTGTTACTGTTTAGTTGCTGTATGAGTTTGATGGTTTAATGTGGTATGTATTAAATGTGGTCTATAATTATTTAACATAATATATCCAATACATTTTATTTATATATTTATTTTAGACAGAGTCACACTGTGTCACCCTGGGTAGAGTGCCGTTGCATCACAACTCACAGCAACCTCAAACTCTCGAGCTTACGCGATTCTCTTGGCTCAGCCTCCCAAGTAGCTGGGACTACAGGTGCCTATCACAAAGTCTGGCTATTTTTTTCTTGCCGTTGTCATTGTTGTTTAGCAGGCCCGGCCCAGGTTTGAACCCGCCAGACTTGGTGTATATGGCCGGTGCCCTATCCACTGAGCTATGGGTGCCAACCAATACATTTTATTATTTAAAGTTTCTGTTGCTCATTTTTTATATTTAGCATTTACCTTAGATTATTTGCAAGGATTTTATATCTATAGATATCTCTATATATCTATATCTCTCTCTATATATGTATACACACAAATACACACACACACACATATATTATATATATATATATATATATCAGTTAAGAATAGAGAACTTAGAAAAATCTTTGCTAATAAGAAAACCAGTTATTTTCTCTGCTTTTTAAATTCATCATCAGATGAAATTTTGGAAAATTAAATTATCTTATGAAACCTTTTAAGAGATTTTGTCTTGGAATTATCTGTAAACTGTTTTCAGTACTTGTTGATATATCAGTTGATTTTAAATGGTCTCAAATTGTCAGCAGGGGGTTTAAAGCCACATGACTCTAGCCATAAAGAGTTCTGGAATTTGTACATTGTTAAAAAACAAATCTAGTGGCAATTATATTTTTGAAGACAGAGAAATTACAATTACTTTTGAAATTTTATATCTAGCACCATAAAGGTATGATCTGCTTGTGCTTCGTATAATTTAAACAGTGGGAAATATTTGTAGGTAATGATGGACAACGCCTAAACCACCTTGATAGGTGTATAAAGATAATCTGGAATATGTTTTATATTATTTCATAGTCTTTTTTTGTTTAGAAGACAAGAGTCATTATAACATGTGTAAAAAGATGTTGATTTACTACCTGTTTGTTTTGTGGAATTTAACATTCAAAATCACAAAAATTGTGCCTTTCAAATAGCATTTTCTTTTGTTTCTTCACTGCTTTGCATTTTTTATTATTTTGTATCATGTAGATGGGTGTGTCCTATTTCCCATATTATTATTAAATATCTTTGAAATCAGAGTCAATATGTTTCTTTTGAGAAAAGGAGTGTGTAAACATTGTAATTGCTCAAGGGTATAATTAAAGCTATGAATTAAATTTTAGTTAAAATTTTATTCTGTCACTGTAAATATTTCTTTAAGATTTGGTTTTATTATGCAATTCAATTTAAGTAAATTATAACTATTACTTTAATTTCAAGGTAATTAATTCAAAAATGTGCTACAAAATTCTTCATACAACATAATTATATGTGTGTGCGTATATATACTATCGTAGAAGATTAACCTATGTGTTATGTGATCTGCCAATATTAAGTCTGTAGGCAGAAATCATTAGCGTTTTTCCTAATAAAAAGAAAAATGATAACATGAATAATTTATATTCTTATGTGGAGATGGAAAAATTATATAATCTCATCATTGACTTCTTTTTATAAAGGTTGCTTGAAATAGGTTTTCATATAAAAGTTGTACATCAAAGGATACGATTTTTTTAAAATAAATGCAAGACCAACATTAGATGTCAAGGAAGAATTATTGGTGTTCAATAGTACATAGTATTTTTTGTAACACTTGGTTTGGCGAGCCTCCTATTCTATCTTGATTTATATTGTGTTCTGATTTATACCTCAGAGAGGTTAGTAGATTTACAGTGAAGACTCAAGAAGTTCTCCCTGTCTCATTCACTCCTGCTAAATATTTTACAGTTCTACAGAACATGATCTATAAACCGTCATCATTTTCAGAAAGGATGTTCCAAAAGAACCAAAGGCATGAAGAAGCCACGGGAGTTTAGTATTTTTTTTTTTTTTTTTATAACAGTAAGACTGTCAGAGCATCAGTGTGGTTTAAGGTAGGATGAGGTTATCTGTTCTGTTAGGTCAACATGATAGAATCCTCTCCCAGAATCATAGCAAGCTAATTAACTTCTCCTTTATTACCCTCCTCATAATGTTGTGCATTCTAATATGGAAATTTCAGTTAAAATTAATATTTCTTATTCAAAGAGCTAAAGTTTTCTTTTGATTTCCAGGCTTTGGGATTCACTTTGCTTTCAACACAATGCAAATGTGATTCCTTGATGGCTGTGTGTCCTTTTTGCTCTGGGTAATGCGTGGGATGCACACTGCATCTTCTAACTTTCTGTGGCAGCAATTGTGATGTTATTTTGTTCTTGTCTAAGGTCAATATCAAAATACTCTCACTATGTATTATTTGGTATGGTTTTAGGTAGATCTCCCAAGATCACTATCACAGCATCTAAATGCTCTCTAATTTTTACTAAATAAGTTGTAAGGACAAAAATTGGAAACAGCATGTTAGATGTTGTCTGATTAATACAGTTGACAATACAAAATTGGTCGTCTTCATTTTCTTTCTTTCTTTTTATTTCTTTTTATTTTTTTTTTTTTGAGACCGAGTTTCAAGCTGTCGCCCTGGGTAGAGTTCTGTGGCATCACAGCTCACAGCAACCTCCAACTCCTGGGCTTAAGTGATTCTCTTGCCTCAGCCTCCCAAGTAGCCTGCCACAATGCCCGGCTATTTTTTGGTTGTAGTTGTCATTGTTGTTTGGCAAGCCTGGGCTGGATTTGAACCTGCCAGCTCTGGTGTTTGTGGCCGGTGCCTTAGTCACTTGAGCTACAGGTGCTGAGCCAGTCGTCTGACTTATCTTAAAATACTACAATGATGGTCAATTAGATAATTCAGTTAACCAAGTAATATTGGTTTTGTCATTATGAACTGCTCAATTATATTTACCCTGTCTTTATTTGAATAGCTTATTGCCATGTTAATTATATAAGATAATGTTTTCATAGGATTTTTTTACATTTATGAAAAATATAAACATAAAACATATTTTTATAATTTAAACATAACTAGTGTTAAAATATAGATATATTCTAGTTTATTTTCACCTTTCCATGTAGAAGAAAAGCAATGACCTGCTTTAGGAATCTCCAAATAGCAATTTGTTAATGTTCTCTAACACATGTTTATTCCTCTGTGTTGTTAACTCAAATTTTCGCTTGAGAAGAAGCTTAGATGGTGTTTATGTGGACATACTGTCTATTACCAGCTAACATTTTAATTGTTAAAAGCTTTAGGCTGCACAAAAATTTTCTGTAACTCAATTTAAGTTCTATAAGTTGATTGACTGATTTGTCTTAAAATAACTTAAAGGATCAGAGTTTTTAAAACTAAATTATTGACTCCATTGTAATAAGGTAGAATTTCATGGCTTTTGGAGCTTCATATAAAAGTAAGATTTGGCATTAAAATCAGTATGCCATTTTTTTCTGTCTCTAAGATCTATACCAAAAAGGCAAACTAAACTTCTGAGGGTTTTGGCAAATTTTTATCAACATATACCTTTTTCCTGCATATTGTGCTGTTAGATAAATTCTAAATTGATACAATTCTGCAAACACAGTATGTAGGGCATATAATACTACTGTGTAAAGTAAGTGTAAAGTAAATTAAAATAACTTACAATTTTTTTTCAATAGATTGAAGACGTACAGGTGGTTCAGTTACATGGATGAATTGCATAGTGGAGTCTGGGCTTTTAGTGTGCTGGTCACCCAAATAATGAACACTGTATCCAACAGTTTTTTATCTGTTACTCTGCTGCTGCTTTCCCTACTTCTGAGGTACAATGCCCATTTTACCACTCTGTATGACTCTGAATACCTGCTGTTTAGTGCTCACTTATAAATGAGACCATGCATAATTTGGTTTACCATTCCTAAGATTCTTCACTTAAAGTAATGACCTCCAGTTCTATCCTACCTCCAAGTAACATTATTTCATTCATTTCTATGGCTGAATAGCATTGCATGGTATGTATATACCATATTTTCTTTATCCAGTCCTAGGGTTGATGGGCACTCAGGTTGATTTCATATCCTTGTAATTGGCAGTTGTGCTACATTAAACAAATGTGTGTGTGTTTTAATATAATTATATCTTTTCCTTTGGGTATATACCCAGTAGTGAGCCTGCTGAATCAAATGGTAGATCTACATTTAGTTCCTTAAGCCATCTCCATACTGCGTTACATTCTCTTTGACAGTACATAGCATTCTCTTTCATCACGTCATGTAGGCATCTATTGTTTTTTTTCTTTTTAATTGTCATTATGACAGGGGTAAGGTGGTATCCCTTTGTGGTTTTGATTTGCAGTTCTCTGATGATAACTGATACTGAGAATTTTTTCATATGCTTATTGACAATCTATATATTTTCTTTTGAAAAATGTCTATTCATGTCTTTTGCCTACTTTTTAAGGGGGTTGTTTGTTTTTCCTGACTTGTTTGAGTTCCTTATAGATTCTAGAATTAGTCCTTTGTTAGATATGTAGTTTATAAATATGTTCTCCCATACTGTAGATTACCTATTTACCCTTATTGATTGTTTCTTTTGCTGTGCAGAATTTTAGTTTAGGTCTTATTTATTTATTTATTGTTGTTGCATTTACTTTTGAGGGCTTAGTCATAATTTCTTTGCCTGGGCCAATATCCAAAAGAGTTTATCCTAAGTTTTCTTTCTAGGATTTTCATTATTTCATGTCTTATCGTTCAGTTTTTAAACACAATGAAACAAAGACTTTTTTTTCCTTTCTTTTTTTTTTTCTTCTTTTTTTAGTATATGTGCTATTGAAGCAACCATGGACACAATTGTTTTTAATAGAATAAAGCACATCAAAATTATATTGAATGATCTTCTCAATCTCTTAATAATACCTCTATTAATGTAGAAAATGGCAGAATCCCAAGAAACATTTTAAAGGAAAATATTTTAACTTAATTTGGTGGAATTGTTTCAGCTTTAACTTTCCCATAAAATGCACAGTGCAGCCTGAGTAACAGCATGACACATCTTTAAAAATAACTGGGCCTTGTGGTGGGTACCTAGTCCCAGCTACACTGGAGGCTAAGGCCAGAGGATCTCTCGAGCCTAGGACTTTGAGATTGCTATGAGCTATGATGCCATGGCACTCTATGCAGAGTGACAAAGTGAGACTCTGTATTAATTAATCAATTAATTAACAATGCAAGTGGGAGTGAAGTCAAATGATCCCATCAGCAAAGTTTCCCTGGTAAGATGTGTGGAAGAGTTTTGTTTATTTTTTCTTTCTGTGAACTGTTTTAATACATATGACAATAACTTCTTTTAGGACCAGAAATTAATATGCTTCACACAGAATTAAAATACTTCAGTGTTGTGCTTTGACCAAATATATGCAAATATACAGCTGGCATTTGGGGTCTTATACTTGAAATACATTTTTTTTTAATTGAATCATAACTGTGTACGTTAATACGATCATGGGGTACAATGTGCTGGTTTTATATACAATTTGAAATATTTTTATCAAACTAGTTAACATAGCCTTCATGGCATTTCCTTAGCTATTGTGTTAAGACATTTATATTCTACATTTAGTAAATTTCATATGTACCCTTGTAATAATTTGTGTTTCTAAGTCTGAAAATATAGATGGCATACTAGACTTTGTGACATCTAGGAAGAAATGGAAGCTTTAAACATTTTAAAATAAAGATTTTGCCTCTGAAAAAAGATCTATGAATACAATAATTATTTTATATTGCATGGATATTATTGAGATTATTTAATGTGTAATAATAGTCATCCATGACAGTGGTTTATGTACTTTTTTGGAAAGAGAGAAGATATAATTTGTAAGGATAATTAGAAAGCCCATAAGATCCAGTAACTATTAAACCAGTACTAGCTCAGTGTAGCTGGAATCTACCTCTCTGTGCCAGGTCCTTGCTCTCCAAGATTTGAAGTATGACTCCAGGGACCATGCAAGTAAGCAAAAGGACAGATTTTTACTGATAGATAGACAAGCAAAATTGGAAACAGAACCTCCAGCAGCAGAGGGGCAACCAAGTGGATTAGTCCATTTGGGCTTTCCCTCTAGGGGTTTATATACTGGTTTTTCTATCTTGCAGGAAGGAGGTCTTAGGTAGATGGAGTGTCACAACCATTTGTTGCCAGGTGCTTAAGAGCAGAAGTGAACTTTAAAATTGCCCCTGTGTAGGAAAGTGGTCTGGTTTAGGGTATGTTCTCTGCTCCAGGAATGGTGGCTTAGGTTGAACACTGGTCAGACAGGTTTTTATGAGTGTGTTTGGGGGCTAGGGAATGTGTTCAGTATTCAGGCTGTCCTGTGGGCCTGCTTGGGCCTAGGAAGTGAGGGTCCCTTGTCCATCCCAGAGTGGGGCATCTGTGCATCATCAGTAGAGTTTTTGAGAAACTAATTTGGTTCAGATTGCTAATTCTACATATACTCTTTTGAAGCTGCCTAGAACTATTTCAGACCACAAATTGAAGTAACAGATAATTAGTGACATAGCCTTATAATTAGTGACATAGCCTTATAACTCACAACTCTAAAACATGGGCTTTGGGGCTCTACTCAGTTTTTAATTAGAATTATGACTAAATTATTCATTGTCTATGGGAGTTGCCCTGAGGAGAGAAAGTAGTTGAACATTTCACAAGACAAGAGAGGGATTTGCCACTTAAAATGCAAAACCATTTTTTAAAATATGGTGGAAGCTTTTATCATTTGGAGAATCTCTTTAGGGCTTAAAATTTATTCCTTATTTCTGTTACCATTATTACATGTTCAAAGATTGACGTATGACTTTAAAAATAAGCGATAAGAGAAAATTTATGAATATTTTTGTTCTTAATTTCCCATGTTAAATGTCATAGATTTCTATGACATTTATGAATTCTACTTAGTAGAATTCAATTTATGATACCTTAGTATTTGTCTCACGTATTAAGATGTAACTATAATTCCTCAGGTTTTCACTATTTTTATGTTTTAATAAGAGGAAGTAAGCTACTTTTAGTATTTAAGCTATAAAATCAGTTTTTGATTTAAACACTTTCATAGCATTGTAGTGATATATTAGGTAGTTGCTTTCCAACCTTTTAAATTGGCAGAGTCCAGTTCATTAAACTGACCTATTTTCAGAAATTGCAATAAATACTTGGAAATGTAAATCACTGTATAAAATCAGTTCTAAAGCATTTAGCAATGTTTTCACTTTGATTCCCACTGTAGTAGATTTTTAGTTCAAGAAAAGGGTTTCTAGTATAACGTATTTCCCTCAAAAATGTCAGTTTATTTTTGAATTCAGCTTCCCTTTTTCTGTATGATAAAAAAAAATCCATGCCCCTTTTATTTTGGGTATATATATATTTTTTCTCTTATACCAGAGAATCTGTGTGTGTATTTTTTTTTTCTCTTATACCACAGAATCTGCATGTGTGTGTGTGTGTGTGTGTTGGGGAAAGGGTGTCTATTCTAAAACCTATACAAATCTAACCCCTTCACAATGGGGTTTCTTGGTAATTGACTCATTTAGCTGTTCTCTAAATTGAGTCACTCATATTAGGAAAACATTCCTATAATTATTTAATAGCACCATCATTACCTTATTACAAAAATGGTTCTTACAGATGAAAGGACATTTTCTATTTCAGATTGCATTAAAATGATTTTTGCTTTTTCTCTTCTATTTTATTGCATGCAATTCAAAGTAATACACATTATCTTTGGACTTTTTCCTTTTTCAGAGCTAGAGCTTGGAATGTTCCATTTAATCTCCTCTCAGTATGAACAGTATCAAAGCAAGTTATTCTAAAACTATATAGTGTAGCAATTTAATGAAGAATGCTAAAAAAGTAGAACAAGTGTCAAGAAGAAAATAGTAGAGCAAATGTACTCCAAATTCTAGAAGCGATATACAGGGTGAAATAATTTTTTTTAGTATAACTTTGAGTACTATAGTTAGGTAGAGGTCAGTAAGTATGGACTTGTTCCTCCGCCAAAGTCAAATTTTGCCTTAAAAATTTCCATATCTTCTTTTGTTTCATTTTAATTCAAAATATTTAATACTTGCAAAAAATAAGTTATAATGAAAAGGATATCTTAAATGGCTGATTCATATGACTATCAGGATTGAACACCCAAAGGAAACTAAGCCTTATACTTCATTTTCTGATATTTTCTATTAAAATTTAAACATTTAAAAATAAAAATAAAAAATATATTATTTGTATTTTTAAGCATTTTAGGAATAACAATTATATAAAAAATATTTACTGATGCCACTAATTAAACTGTCATCAAATTTGCTTATATATCATGTCAATTACTTATGTGAAATTTAGGTAAGCTTTATATAGATATTGGGTATTCTCTATGATACCAAGATAGTGTACTTGCTCAGGCCCTGCCCATTTCCAATCTGATTTTATAAACAATAAGATGATTGACTAGTTAAAAATAATGAAATACATTTTTTTCTCTGCAGGAAAATAGATGCACTACAGGAAATAATAGAAAACTTAGACACGAATTACCCCCAAAACCTTTCTTTTTGGATTCAGTCTCAGAGCACCCCAAGTACATTAGTATAAAGTATTTGTTTAGTGATGTTTATCACAAAAACATTAGTAAAGACAAAAAGGGCACTGAAATATCTATTAAGAATAACATAGTTTAATAAACCGTGAGATATGAACAGCATAGATAGAATACCATGTAGATATTACAAAATAAATGTTTAGGGAAATTGCTACCTACTTAGAGGATGAGTTGTTATATGAGAAAGCAAACTGCATTGGGAACATAATCCCTTTCTCAGGAAACTAACATTGTATTACAGTGGTTTCACTCCCATAAGATAAATTCACGTTTGAAAAATAGGGGTAATTTTTTGGTAGATCATTTCTCCTGCTTAGAACAATTCAGAAAAAGGAACAATTGTTTTGATATGTTTTTGAAACATAATAGGGATCAAATGGCAGTAATTTTCACCAATCCAAAGTGATGAAGAAACTAGACATTCAGAGGAATAAGCCATGATATTCATTTTGGATATGTGCCAATTTTGAAAAAGTTCCCTCTAAGGTTAAGAACTCAACAGCCTCAACAGACTTGCAGGTAGGGAGTAAATTTGCCATCTCCTGCAATAAAACAGGCTGCCTAGTAAAATCCCTTGTTTGTGTCCCCTATAAATTCGTATGTTGAAGTCATAAGCCCCAAGTTGACAGTATTAGGAATGGGTGGGACCTTTGAGGTGGGAATAGGTTATTCAGTGAAGCCCTCCTTTCCGGGATTAGTGCTCTTATAAAAAAGACTGTTTCTTTACCTTTTTGCCTCCTCTGCCATGTGAGGTTTTGGTGAAAAGGAGCCATCTGGGAAAGAACTTTAGACCTTGAATCTGCTGGTGCCTTGATCACAGACTTCACACTTTCCACCTTAAGAAATAAGGTTCTATTGCTTGTAAGCCACCCAGTCTATGACACTCTGTTATAGCCGCCCAAACAGACTAAGACATGTAGACAAGAGGCCTGTTACAAATAATCTCAGTTTGGGGAATTAGATTATGGTGGTACAGGACTGCTACTGAAATTACTGGCCTACTAGAAATAAAAATATATTTGAGGATAGTTAACTTCATAACCATGCCTTTCATTTTTTTCTAGGGACCAATTTAAAAGCATGATGTCAGTAATAGATGGAGAAATACCCAGAGACATAAGAAGAAAAGACATTTGGGAAGAAAAAGTGGTAGATAAAACAGAGAATAGCAACAGCACCCAGGGGCTCTAATATTTGAGTGAGACTTTTGATTAATTAATGTTCTCTCTGTTGAATGCAGAAATGACAAGATTGAGTAGCTGTAAGAAAGTCAACTGACAGTTCTAAAATAAAAAAGCAATAATCAAATCACAAATATGTAGAAATATGAAACACAGATGAAAAGATAGGTATGATGATTGATGATAAATAGTACAGAAAGCTCAACCAGCTGAGAAATACTCTTATCATGGTTGAATGGTCTTAGTATTCATATTGAAAATCACTTGACCCTAAATATGAGAGTTTATTTCTGGACCCTTAATTCTATCATTGATCTAAATATCTAGATTTAGGATAATAACCCATTGTCTTGATTTTTGTAATATCTAGTGAGCTTTTACATTAGGGAGTAAGAATCTTCTAAATTTAGTCTTCTCTTTCAAGATGGTGTTACTAATCTATGTATTCTGCATATGTGAAAAAATTTTCAGATCAGCTTGTCAATATCTGCTCCAAAAAAAAAAGGCATCTGGGATTTTGAAAGGCATCACAGTTATTCTTATTCTGTATATCAATTTGGGGATGGTTGCCATGTTGATAACATTAAGTTTTCCAGTCCATAAATATGGGCCATCATTCCATTTGTTTTGATCTAAAAATTTTTTCAATGAAGTTTTATTTTATAATATATAAGCTTTATATTGCTTGTATTAAATTTACCTTTCCTATTTCAACTTTGATATTATTTTAACTTTTTAAAGTGAAGTTTATGGTTTTCAGTTTATAAGCTTTATATGACTTTTGCTTATTTTTTTATTATAGTTTTATAATTTTTTTTTTTATTTCAGGTGAGGGTACTAACAACTAGGTCACAATATTTGAATTTATTAGTAGAGTTTCTCTTGTAGTTGTGTCTCACACCCAAAAGATGTGCCATACACCCCCACATTGTGCCCTTTAAGTGGGACATACCAATGCCCCCACGCCTCTCCCCCGTCCAGGTCCCCCTCCTCCCAACTTGAATAGAATTACATTTTTCTCCTATGTGGGTGTGTATTAAGTCATCTACTGGCTTCATAATACAGTTGAATAGATTGGATATTTGATTTTTCATTCTTATGATACTTTGTCAAGAAGAATGTGTTTCAACTCCATCCAGGTTAATACAAAAGATGTAGTCACCACCTTTTCTCACAACTGAATAGTGTTCCATGGTATACAAATACCACAGTTTGCTAATCCATTTCTGAACTGATGGGCAGTTTGGTTGTTTCCATATCTTGGCGACTGTAAATTGAGCTGTTATAAACAGTCTTAGTGCAAATACCCTTATGATAAAATGAATTTTTAATTCTGGATAGATGCCTAGTAGTGGAATTGAGGGGTCAAAAGGGAAGTCTAATTTGAGTTCTTGGAGGATTCTCCATACTTCTTTCCAAAGAAGCTATATTAGTTTACAGTCCCACCAATAGTGTAGAAGTGTCTCTCTTTCTCCACACCCACAGCAGCATCTGCAACTCTGGGTCTTTGCGATGTGGGTTATTTTCACTGGGGCTGTGTGATATCTAAGGGGGGTTTGATTTGCATTTCTCTGATGATCAGGGACAATGAGCATTTTTTCATATGTTTGTTAGCCATTGATCTGTCTTCCTCAGAGAAGGCTCTGTTCCTGTCTTTTGCCCAGTAATACATGGGATTGTTGGGTCTTTTTTTGTTGATTAATTTGAATTCTCTGTAGATCCTAGTTATCAACTCTTTGTCAGATTCCTAACATGCAAGTATCTTTTCCTGTTCTGTAGGTTGTCTACTTGCTTTAATTGTTGTGTCCCTGGCTGTGTAGAACCCTTTCAATTTAATTAAGTCCCATTTGTTAATTTTTGTTGTTGTGACTGCTGTGGAAGTCTTCTTCATAAAATCTTTCCCCAGGCTGATATCTTCATGTGTTTTCCTATCTTTTCTTCTAGGATTTTTATCATTTCATGTCTTAGATTTAAATCTTTTATCCTTCTTGGGTCAATTTTTTTAACTGGTGAAAGGTGTGTGGTCTAATTTCAGTCTTTTGCATGTGATTATCCAGTTCTCCCAACTCTTGTTCCTTGGCAATGATATGATCTGAGAAAACCCCAGAGACACAACCATGAGACTGCTGGAAGTGATCATGAAATACAGCCATGTCTGAGGGTATAAAATCAATACTCACAAATCTGTAGCTTTTGTATATGACAATAAAAGCCTACTTGAGAAGCTAATCAAAGAAAAAATTCCCTTCCCAGTAGCTTCCAAAAAAATTAAAAATCTAGGAATATGCCTAACAGAATAGGTGAAGGATCTCTACAAAGAGAATTATGAAATCCTAAGAAAAGAAATAGCAGAGGACATTAACAAATGGAAGAACATACAATCCTCTTGGCTGAGAAGAATCAATATTGTTAAAATGTCTATACTACCCAAAGCAATCCCATTACAAAACCAACATCATACTTCAAAGAACTGGAAAAAATAGTTCTTCATTTTGTATGGAACCAGAAAAAAAAAAATGTATAGCCAAGGTAATTTTTATTAATAAAAACAAGGCTGGAGAAGTCACTTTACCAGAATTTTATAATTTTTGATGTTATTTATGGGCCTTATTTATGTACTACAGATGTACAGACATACTGTTGATTGCTATGTGTTTATCATGCATCCTTTAAATTTGCTGAACTCTCCTATTCTAAGTTTGTGTGTTCGTGTGTGTTCCTTTGAATTTTCTATATTGAAGATGATGTCATATGACAGTAGAGATAATTTTAATGTTCATTTCCAATAGGATAAGTCAATTTTGTTTATTCTTTCCTAATTGCCTAGGCAGAAACATTGAATAGAGACAAAAGCATACATTGTGGTCATGGTCCTGATCATTAAGAAGAAAATTTCAGTCTCTCATCATTAAGTATAATATTAGTTGAAATTTTTTTAAATCAATATTAGAAGTAAAATCTCATAAACAGCCAAAGAGCTAAAAAAGGGATGAACTAGTAATGTAGAAAAGTCAGAAGTGCATGTAATTCTTCATATGCTGACATGAGACCCATAAGACAATGAATGGAATCTCTTCAGAAGGCCACAGGAAAATACTACTACGAACTAGCATTCTAAATTCAGAAAAATATTATTTTTTTCTCATTCTTTTTTTCTATTCCTTTTCAAGTTTTATTTCAGAATATTAGAGGGGTAAAAATGTCTTGATTGCATAAATTTCTTTTGTACCATTTGAGTCAAAGTTACAAGTGAGCCCGTCACCCGGATAGTGTACATGAAATAAATATTTTTTCTGAATTCTTCACAAGTAGATATTTTCTAGAGGAAAATTTAAAGTATGTTCTTTTGGAAAACATTAAATAATTTTAATTAAATCTTTAAGGTGTGTGAAGAAATTTTTAAAATTGCAAATATATAGCTATGTAATAGGAAATAATGCTATGTGAAATTTAAAATATAGACACAATCACCATTTAAGGCTAATTAACTTGTTTTAACATCTTTGCATTAACTATAATAGAAAAAAAGTAGCAATGTTAGAATTCTTGTGCTAAGTGTTTGTATTGTAAACACTAAGCACTGAGATTTAAAGACCAAGGGTTGCAGTCAAATACAGTTGGTAACTGCCTAAGGTAGAATTCAATTTGCTTGAGTCCGACTTCCAGGCTCTTTTCTATTAAAGAAAAAAAACTTTCTTTGGGAATTTATACTCTTTGCAATTGTTTGCCTATGTGAGCCATTTAATTTTTAGCTATGAATAACACTTTATATCTTATCTGTAGAGTGCTTTGCTACTTAAAAAAGAAAAAAAAAACTTTCACATGTATTATATTGCTTGAGGTTTACATGGACCATTTGAAAAGTCAGGGTAACTAATAATATTTCAATTTATACAGAAGCCATCTGGAATTTAGAATGTTTGACCTAATTTTGCTGGCAAGCACACTTGGGCATAAATAGAAGATACTAAGTTTTGATCCCTGTTGTACTGGTTCCAGATACAACATTTTGATCATTCTATCACCACGTATTGCTTTTCGTTATGTGTTTTTATTAATTGTTTGTAAATATGTATAGTTCTATATCTGCATTAACACACATTTTACTAGTGTCCTTATATCTCTTTGAGATAGGTACCACAGCATTACAGAGGGGAAAATAATTAGGTATTGGTAACAGAAAACACATGTTTCAAATTCTTTATCTTCATTTTCTTCCTTTCTTTGAAATTTTCTCATTGAATAATCACTACATACATTCAAGAATGTCTCTTTGAATGTTAAAGAGTCTAAATACATGCATATCATTGAAAATGCTATAAATACACTTGAGAATTGAACCTACCTCTTCAATTTTACGTCAGCCAAACCATAGTTAGCTGTGATGTATTTTTTAAAAATAATTCATTTGATTTTTATAAATATATAGAAAAAAATATGAAAAGTTTTGACACAAAATGAAAAATCAATTGCAGCACAAATGTTAAACGTGTTGGGAGGTGGTTATAGTCACTGTCACTCATTTCCCAGGGCCAATCCGTCATCTTCAAGTTAAAACTTTGGGCTCACTTCCTTTTTCTCATTTCTAATTGTTCATTTCAGGATTGTGAAGTAAAAACATTTACATTATTCTCTTTTCTCTCTCCAACTCTCATTTTAATTGTTTCAGATTTCAAGGTAGTGAAGACATTTATATTCCTTTTTTTTCCAAAGCAAAAGAATAAGGAAAAGAAACACTGTCTTTGAGAAAGCCGGGACTTCTGCAATACCAAGCCATGACATGAGTGAGCAGAGAGCAGATGAAAGGTGGTTAAGTGACACAGCAGAGCTGAGGGAGGTCAGAATTAAGGGTCAACAGAAGCAGACAGCAATGAGAAATAATTGGATTTCTTTAGAAAGACTCATAGAAAGCTCAGTAAATAGAGTTTGTGGGAGACTGGGAAAAAAAAAAAAAAAAAGCTGTTTTCTAAGTGCATTCAAAAAACATTTAAATTCCATGGGTCATCTGACTTGGTTCAGTCAAAGGATGTCCCTCCTCCATCCATATAAAAGATAAGAGATACAAAACTTAAGCTGAATCAAATGCAAATGCAAAGATGAAACAGAGGCATGAGGTAGTATAAAACATATAGAGCATTCTTCCTGTATTACTCTCTTGAATACCTGAAGCCAAGTCACTAGATGATCCTATCTAAAGACCCGGAAAAAGTTGGGGCAAAAAAAACTTCATGTTAAGGAAGTAGAGATCAACTTGTAGTAAGAGCATTGGTCATACAGCCTTTCTATAACAAAGCTCGGTAATTAATGCATTGCGCCCAGACCTAGAATTTTTCTAACTGGCTTTTTAAATTGTTATATTTAAATGTGAACAGAGAGGCAAAGATTACATGATGTTTTAGCAAGATTTCCAACACGAATAAGAAAACAGGTAGATGAAGGGAGCTCAGAACATTTCCAGGAGTCTTCAGCAGCACCTTCTTACTCTTTAAAATAAAAACAAAAACAATAGCAAAGACAGTGTTTAAAAAAAAAAAAAAAAAAAAAAAAGACAGTTGAGCCTGATAGCTTGCCCCTATAATACCAGCTACTCAAGAAGCTGCGGTGGGAAGATTGCTTGAGTTTAAGATTAGCCTGGGCAGTGTAGAGTGATCGCCATCAAACAAACAAAACCTCTCTTTAGTGCAGAGCTGACAGTTTGATGATTTCAAGTTTGTTGGTTGGGATTCAAAATGCTTCATAGATCTTTTGTTGTTGAGAATGAAATAATGATTCATTATTCCTGAATTAGAAATTGCTCTACAGTGTAAATTCGCAAAGGCGGAAGGAGGGTGTTGTGTTATCTATGTATATCTCTTTTGTGCTAAGATAAAATTCCAAATTTAAATGGTATCATTATAGATATATGCTTATTATATTAACTGGGATAAAAATTTGAGATACATGTGTTTGAAATTACAATGCATTTTCTTTGGAAATACACAGGTTATGGATAATTTCCATTAGTTTAAACACCATTCTTTTTCTCTTCCATCAAAGAAGGCATTTTTGAAGTGGATTAGATGATTAATTTTTAAAAGGGAAGTGTCTACAAATACTGACATTTTCTTTTCAACACCAATATATATTTCGTTACAAAGTGACTGAAGCACTAGTGAGCCATGATGCAGTGGCTGAGAATCTTGACTATTACATAAGAACTATATTTGTCTCATATCATAAAATAATATTACCAATCATTAATTTAAAAATATTTAGCTGTGGTATTGGTTATTTTTGAGATAAATTCCTGAGCTTATTTTGACACATTCTATAAATATTCGGCAGAGACAGTTTAGGCAAAAACTTCTTAGTGAGCCAGAGAAGCATAGATATATATTCTTTGTAATGTTTCCTCTTCTGAAGTATTTTGTATACTTCATGCAGTTATCAAATTAAGTGTTTACAGATACACAGTTGGGTACTTCTTGAGCTTATAACTATACATTAGAGATAATCATTTATTTTAAGTACTACAGAATGAAAATGTTGGATATATAGTAAGTAATATCTGACTAGACACTCATCTACTGTCTGTATGCATTGCTGTTTCTTTAAAGAAATTAATGAGATTGGGCAGTGCCTGTTGCTCAAATTAATGAGGTTGATACTATATAATAAAATGGTTATTTATATTTTATAGTCTCTGCCTTCTAATGTGACATAACATTAGTAAATTTCTTTTTTTTTTTTTTTTTTTTGGTAGAGACAGAGTCTCACTTTGTGGCTGTTGGTAGAGTGCCGTGGCATCACACAGCTCACAGCAACCTCCAGCTCCTCAGCTTAAGCGATTCTCTTGACTCAGCCTCCCGAGTAGCTGGGACTACAGGCGCCTGCCACAACGCCTGGCTATTTTTTTTGTTGCAGTTTGGCCAGGGCTGGATTTGAACCCGCCACCCTCAGCATATGGGGCCAGCGCCCTACTCACTGAGCCACAGGCACTGCCCATTAGTAAATTTCATATGCTAGCCCCTTTCTAGATGTTGGCTTCTAGAAGAAAGATGTACATACAATATCTTATGCGTGTTATAGGCTCAAGAGCATTACTCCAATAACATGTAAATGTAGTCTGTGATTTATATCTCTGTGTTTGAGAAAACATGTTAATACTAGAATTTGAAAAAGGAAACCTACATAGGAATATTGCTTTCTCCTAAATATATTAAAATAGGAACAGAAAAGGAACTAAAAAGTAAAAGATAAAAAGATGTTTTCACTCAAAATAAATATAGTATTTCAAGAAATTACAATGAGGATACAATATTTCAAAACACATTTTTTTCCTAACCCAGGATGGTTTAGGAAACTTAATTTTTATGTAAAAAAAAAAACTTTTTAATAATTTAAATACTATTAATTTTTATACCTTCTCTGATCTCAAAAACATAGTAAAACTTTGTTTATAACAAATATATTTTCTGAGGCACTGTGGTTCATGCCTGTAATCCCTATAATTTGTGTGATGAAAGAGGGAAGGAGCACTTGAGCCCAGGAGTTTGAGACTAGCCTGGGCATCTTAATGAGAACCCATCTCTGCAAAACATTAAAAAATTATCCAGACATGATGGCATCTGCCTATAAGTCCTAGCTGCTTGGCACAGGCTGAGGCAGGAAGATTGCTTGAGCCTAAGAGTTGAGGTTGCGGTGAACTATGGTGATACCACTGTACTCCAGCCTAGATGACAGAGTGAAATGCTATATCAAAGCAAAAATATATAAACAAGAAACCTCCCCAAGTGTCTTTATATTTGATCATAGCCAGCCAAGAAGCCATAAACCCAAGTATCTTTTCATGGTTAGATTATGAATTTCCATGACTGAATAGGCAATAACTTACTACATTCCTAAATAATTTAGGGGAATATGTAGAGATGAGAAAAGTAGTAGCAGTGATAGGTATAAAAATCCATAATCTTAAAGATAATGAAATTTAGGAATTTGATGATAGATTCTAAAATGAAAATATTCAATGTTTAGTAAATATTTCCATAACATGACCCAAAGTATCATTTAATGCAAGGTATTATATGATCCTAGTTTTTTGAAAGTATTTCAATATTGGGTGCAGATCAAAAAATTACAGAGGTCTATTGGTTGGGTAAGCACTTTCCAAGATCATTTAAACCCATTATATAAAAAAAATTCAATAAAATAAAATTCAACATTTTTGGTGGTCAAGAAAAAAAATAAAGAAACTGATATTCTACTGGAGCCAGTGAAATCTAAGTGTTTAAAAGTAACTTAGAATATTAGGATAAAAATAAAAATTTAGTCAAATTGCAGATGTAGAAATTTGTTTCAGAGGTAGAATAGTTCTAAAGGAGAATGATGTGCATATTTTTTTCTTAAAATTGAGTAGCTAAAATAAAACAGAGGAAAGGGTGACTGGAGTTGAAGTTAAGAGACTGGGATGCCAGGTTTTCCAGAGGGGTAATCCAAGTAGATTTATACATTATCTCTGGTGAGAGACTGAGAGACTGAGGCAAAGAATTGGGGGCGAGGAACAGACTGATGAGATGTTGGTAGGAGACAATATAAAGAAGATGAAAAACCTACGTGTGACTAAGATTACTGTATATACTTGAGTATAAGCTGACCCGAGTATAAGCCGACCCCCTTAATTTTACCCTAAAAACTGGGAAAACTTAGTGACTCGAGGTGGAAAATGCAGCAGCCACTGGTAAATTTCAAAAATAAAAATATATACCCAAAACAATTACAATAATTGAGGAGTCAGTAGGTTAAATGCTTTTCAATGTTTATTGCTAAAGAAAAACTGTAAACTAGCAACAACAACTTTAAAACTTTAAATAAAGTGCAGAAAGCCATAGCTTAACAGGTAATCAAGCTAAATCACAATCACCGAATCAAATAACCTGTATGACCCTAGTACAGGGGTGGCAAACAAGTTCGACACAAAGAGCCAAAATTTTAAACTGTGAGAGTCAGAGACCCACACCACGCAGTGACCTGCCAAAACAAACACTCACACAAAAGCATATAATTTTAACAATAATATATTAAACACATAATATAACATGCTCAGTCAGGTGTTTTTTGTTACCTTGTTGGAGTGATGGGATGATAATCTCAGTGGGATTTTTGGCATCTTTTGTTTTCAGTAATCTTCTGCAAATCAGGTTT